>UELV01175401.1:0-29543 GCA_900490015.1 Megastigmus stigmatizans | reverse complement strand
TATATATATATATAATTGTATATAAATACGTATAAGAATTGCCATTGGAAAATAAATTAAATTCTACTTTAAAATTAATATAAAAACTGCACAATCAGTTTATATTTAAACTACATTGTTTACAAGTATAGCTTTCAAAATATTGATGAATTTCATGATTGACGCAAGAATTTTTATGATATTAATGACGCACAGCTCTGTTAATGGATTATAAATTTACAGGAACGTCTACCGATTAGCAAAAAGTGTTTGAAATTTTTTTTGCAAATATACCTATATAAAATGTTTAATGAACAAACGGAATTGACGATTTTTTTTTTTTGAGATCTTAGCAATTAGGGAAGGTATTAGTATAAATTCTACATATTGTACATGTAAAAGAAATGATTAAATCTTTTATTGCAAATGATTTCAACTGTTCTGAACAAAAAATTTCTATCTTAACTTTATAGGTCAAAAGGGTTTTATCTCATATTTGCAAGTCATAAAGGTCATATCTCAACTTTTTAGACCAAAATGCTTATATCTCGACTTTTCAGATCGAAAAGGTTCTATCTCGTGAACAAGATGTTATTTTTTTCTTTTTTCAAGTTCTTATCCTTCTGACAGCCGTCATGACACCATATGGCGTCATGCGGTGATGGTAGCATATTTATATGTACTGCTAGTTGAGGGTACACTTATATGGAAATTTGCGACATTTGTACTTTTCAAAAGAAAAAATTCCGGTTGTCAGAAGGTTAAACTTGTAGAAAATGCATAAAATCGTCCCCTCCGTCTAAACTACACTTATACAAATATACATACTATACTACACTTACATACAATATACATTACCAGGAAGATTATTCCTAACTTTTCTTGAAACTTTCAGGAATTGTTCTATTAAATAGGCCTGATCTTAAAGATATTTACTTATATTTAAGCATGAAATATATATATTCTTTTATATAATATATAGATATACGCTAACACATTATAATCAATATGAATTGGTGAATATCCTTAGTACCAAGGTTTATTCAGTAAAACGCTGATACACGCTGATCTCATTATTTACACAAAAAGTAATTTTTGAAAGTTTTAAGAAAATCCAGGAATCCTGGCGATTAATTAATTTCTACAAAAAAAAGAAACGTATTTGCGAGGTAGAACCTTTTTCACCAGAAAATGTGAGATATACCCTTTTCAGCCAGAAAAGTTGAGATAGGCACTTTTTCCACCGATGCGACGATACATGAACTACAGATTAAGTTTGTATCTATAAAGAAGCTTTTTCATTGGCATTAAATTATTTCTTTTATTGATAATTTTGTAAGACTATTAAAAGGTGTTGCAAAATACAGTTTTATTTTGATGATTAATTACACCTTTATTATGTAAAAAAGAATCATCCTTGACCTAATAAAATACAAAGCTACAATAAATCAATATTTCATTAGTCCGAATGTTTTGTATAAGCTGACATGCATATTGTGTAGTATGAGTGATAATAGTTTACGTAAAAATAATGGATAGACTTTTTTCTTTTTAATAATACCTCAGTATCCGTAAAAAAAAGTCTAGAGAGATAATCACCTTCACGGTATCTTACCTCACAAAAAGTCAAGTTCAAATAAAATCTGCATCATCATCTGCGACTTTCTCTTTGAGAAATCAAAGCGTCTAGAAATTTGATCAGTCGAATCAAGATTAGCACACGTTATATCATACCGAAATGAAATCGAAAACGAAAAAAATTAAGCACTCACTCGACCGTTTCATACAACGAATCCACGTATACCTATATATATATGTAATGTACATATTCATTCGAGTCACGTTATTGTTTTAGTGAAAATAAACTTGGGAATCAAATAATACGGTTAAAATAGCACTTTCATAAAAAAAACGCATTAACAATACGAAAGTAATAATAATCGAAGGTTAACAAAAAATTTATTGACTTCCTGTATATAATTCGATTAAATTATTATTAACACATTCCCCAATGCTCAAGTGTCTTTCTTCAATTGCCAATCTACAGGAGCTAACGCCGCAACCGATCGCTCGCAACTAAACCATGGAACTGACCCCAAAGCCCAATATATAAACAAACCGCATAACATGCACGCGCCTCATAAAAAAAAAGAAAAGAAAAAGAACGAATCATCAGTCCCGCTAAATGGGTAACTAGAAAACTCGACCAACCTTTCCCACTCCGGGAGCAAAAAGGGGTAAGCGTAGCGGCGGCAGCAGCAATATCAGAAGTGCACTTGTCCGACTGGCGGGTGTCAAAAAAAAAACGCGCAGAAGCCGGTATACACGTTGCACTTTTTATATATATCGAGATCGAGGACGCGACCGGCGCTAATTCTATCCCTCTCTCTCTCTCTCTCTCTCTCTCTCTCTCTCTCTCTCTCTGTGTCGAGATCACACTCGAAAAATCTGTATGTGCAGTCTGTATATTTATGCCGTCCGAAAAGAGGAAAGCAGCGAGCAAAAGTGCACAGGTGCCGCGAGTCGCGAGGATATCACAGCCGGTGTGTACAGCCAGTCCTGCTGGTGCTGAGGCTTGCGGTGAACTGAATCGCCCCGGCATTGGCTCCGTTCAATGGACGCTCGTTTCTTGTGCGCCAAGAGAGAGAGAGAGAGAGAGAGAGAGAGAAAGACGGTCTATGCTGTACGTATGTACAGCGGGGGGTTATAAGTATAGGAGTGTGGGGTTTTGACCGACGTGTATGTATAATAAGCGAGACCATTGCACCTACAATGGTTAGATTCTCTGTATATAGACTGTACCTATACTGTTTGATTTACGGTTGAGAGAGAGGGAGAAAGAGAGAGAGAGATATGTTTGCGAGTCTGTGGGAGCCGAGTTACAGGTGACGATGATCGTGCAGTAGCAGATGCTATTGACACCTTTTTGCGCTGAATACAGTCGATTGTTGGCCACTTTAGAGCTTTTTCAGATTCTAATACAAGAATGGGCGAACGACGGCATATGTTTGGCAAATTGGAATTCGATGTGAAATTTGAAAAGTTGGTGGCGGATATCGATTAATCTGTAATCGTCAGACATGTTTGTTTATGATAATATGCGCACTTTATTTTGGAATGATAATTTTAACGAGCTGTCGAATGCTTGTTTAATTTTCGATAGCTTGTACGAGTGTAAAAATACTGATACATCCTGAACTGTGACCCGATTAATTTCTTTAATCAAATATGTTCTTCGTTATTTATGTATCGGAACGGAATGCATTTCATTTCAATTCATGGCCATTTATTTGAATCATTTGTAAATAATGCAGCCAACGATAAAAAAAGAAATAATCATGCATCATACAAAACATAAACCATACACATTTTCAATTATTACTTTATCGCAGGTACAGTGAAGAGACCACCATAAAAAAAGTAAAGGTGCTTCGGATATCTGTTGATAATTTTACGTGTACCAGATATCTTTAAGTATATCGAGTATAAAATATTGGTGTTAGCGCCTCATCTCGTCATGCGGGCTTCGCATCTTCCGCCCGATCATCGACAAAAGGGTTCAGACAAATTTACGATGTACCGTTGCTGTATGCCTTAACAGAATGTCCCGACACTTCTTTCGCTCTCGCACCGTCCGTAAAAAAGGAGCCCATAGTCGATACTTCAACAAAGCATTCCTGGTTTTCAAGGACTTTATTACTGTTTTAAAGAGCCCGTCCCGGATGCCTTACGGACAAGGCGCTCATTTACGAAAATATGCTTTTTCCTAATTTGTACCCTCGTAAGCTCGGATCTACAAAACCTTCGTAAAAAAGTTACTGTACAGAGATAAGGTATTTTAGATAAAGGAGTAGATGTAGCTTTTTATAAAATATATAAAGCTTTTTACTCGTTCAAGCCGATCCCTGGAAAAAATTTATCTACTTATATCTGAAGATTTTATATAAATACATTAAATATTTAGTCGAAATAGCCTTTTTACGGAGTTTCGAATAGCCAACAAATACTTGGAAATTAAGTGAGCTAATCCGAATGTTTTACAGTGAATGAGCATAACGAATTTTAAATGGAAATAAATTGTGACATAACGACTTTTCATATATAATCTTAATATGCTTTTGATCGGTCAATATTCATATAATTCTTGTGATAACAGAAATCGGTTAGAAATCATCATGTTGCGAAAGAGTCGTCCTTTACCGATATAGGCACGTTAAATTCGAATTTAAATCTTCTTTTCTATAAAAAAATAGTTACATCTTTCAATTTATATCGAATATATAAGATGATAATAAACAATTTGATTGATTTTCACTTTCATATTCATTGTTTATTATTCATGCGCAATATACCAAGATTGTTTTCTGCCCGAAAGTAATGGAGAATAATTCACATTCTACGCGCAGTTAATTCCAAAGTCCTTCACCCAATTCAAGATATATGTATTAATAACCCAAAGGGATTGCGGCTAATTTGGGGTTCATTTTACATTTTTGCAATCGTGGCGATCGTTAATAACACTGATATCCTTGATTTCGAATGCCGGAGGCGGATTTTCGAACTACATTATGTATCAAGTGCGTTAAATATTCACTTTTGTAAACGTGTTTTACACCTATTCGAAATTAACGTTTGTAATCGCGAACAGTTTCACAAAGAATATGTGCACAGTAGCGAATCGTTTTTAAACAGTGATGATCGATCATTATTTTGAGTGACGAATTAATTTAAATTCTCTTATGCTGTAAATATCTGCTACAATGTGATATTCAACTGATTGATTTATTTGTCAATTGTTACACTTATGCATTTTGCTTTTGCCTTTTATATATCACATTAATCCATCTTACGATTGCAAATTGCGCACGCTTAATAATCGCGGGTATTACATAATATTGCATAGCATAAACACATGTTTTTGAACCTTTTGAAAGGGAAATAAATGGAAGAATGATGATCGAAGATAGAAATTAGGTTTTTTTTATTATCTTGTGCGCACGTCGATAGAATGCAAAAACCATATCGTTTACCGACGACACTTGGATACGCGATTGCAAAAAGAAGATACGATTACTTTGATTGGAGCAGCATTATTGCCAGCGAAGTGTAATTAATATCGTTTATAGACCGAATTTGCATGTTCATATTGCAATAAAATTCAAACTCCAATCTATTTGGTTTATACACATCTTGACTTCATTGTCTTACATACGCAGCCAAAATCACTTGATCAACAATCATTTTTAATAAGTCGAGGATCGACAATTTTCCATGAAAAATCTGCAACTCTTTGTCCACCGGTCCTTGAACCGACCAAAATGCTTTCGGCACGCTATAAATAAGTGATCCGCGAGCACCAACACTTGCCGAATATTAAAGAACAACAGCACGGAGCAGTGATCGAACCGCGTCCTCGGTACAAACAAAAATAACCAACCAACAATATCCTATATTTAAGCAACAGCCGAAAATCAACATAAAATCTACCACTCGCATTCGTATAACGTCCATCCTGCACAACAACATATAAACAACACATTTACACGCACCAGCGATGCAACGTACGCGGACAACTCTAAGAAATCGAGTCAGACGAGAGGGAAAAGGAAGCCGCGTATGTACTCGCCTCGGTCTTCTTCCTGTATGTGTCCCTGCTAATAAACAAAAAGAGACCCAAAAACCGGTTTCCCAGTCTCTGCTAGTTGTAATGCGTGTGGCTTGATCTCTTTAAAGAGCGGCGCAAACACAAATCCAACGGTGGGGCAGTCTCATTTCGCAAATGGGGGGCACCAATGGAGAAGGAAATCGGTGTGCTATAGCGTGTTATATATATATATGTATATTGAGTCGAGGAAAGCGCGCAAAATGAATTTTAATGTTCGAGAAGGATGCGGATACGGCGGTTATATACAGCGTATATGTATATACAACCCGATGGACGGTTGCAATTGAGATTTCGAGATGTTCTTGATATACGCACAGTTTTGTGTATTGTATATTGTGTATTGTGGTTAGGCCGATGTTGCATTGTTGGTCCTTACGGAGCTTCGTCGTTTATATATAGATGAAAATCTGAAGGTGTCTCTGAGTGTCAATGGAAATAAATGAATTTAGTCGACCTTTTTATCCTTGTTTCATTAAAGATATTTGTAAATTATAGTATGTTTCCCACTGACTTACTGTATCGATATTTGTAACTATAATACTTTTTACTTCATGGTAATGAATACCTGAGTATTCACGTAATATGTTTTGTTTATTCAACTTCCATTTATCAGACTTTGCTTTATCTTATACGTTTCTTAAATAATGCCCACCAATTTCTATAAACTGCCTTGGATCGTTAAAAGCTGGCATGTGATTTCTGATCAATATTCAGCTGCACTAGTGTATTAAAGAATGAACTATTCCATAAAGCTTATACGCATCGAATTATCTTTGCTTCTAAAATCGCGCGAGCGTGAAGGTTGAGTAATATGTTGCATGCGATTTTAGCACATGTGCATAAATCACTTTTTTATGAATCTCGATAAAAACAAAAAGTAGTAAAAAGAAAAATCGATTCATAAGTATAGTTGGTAAAAAGCTTTAGTCAATTTGCAAAATGAAAGGTATAAATTAACGTTTTAACAGGATTTCGCGCTCTTCAAAGTTCGCGAGGATGGTGTAAACAAAACGCGGATGAGTGCATTATCGATGTAGTATGGGAGAGTGAAGGGCCATATTTCGCGACGCGATTGATCTCATTACCGACGCACGACCTTGACGTATAAATCTCCCAATGTTTCTCAATCTCTCGGAATAATTCGAAATCAGGTTCTGACCCTGAATAAACGTAAAATGATATCGGTGTCATTAAGTAAGAGGAAAAGTCACGGCGCGTGTGTCCGCGCCGAGTCAAGAGGAGTAAAAAGATCTCGCGATCGAAGAATGTGCAATATAGACTCTGGTTAAAATGTGACTTTCGATTTCTCGAATATTTCAGTTGTTCTGGTCGCGGCTGTATGCTGCTACTTATAGCTATTGAGTCTGACGCGTAGTGACTGACACTACTTGCGGAAATCTATACGTGCTTTTTTGTGATAAGCAACGCTTCTATAATCAAATCGACATTAGAATTCCTTGGATTTACGAGCTTTGCAGACGAACTTTTTACCTCGCTTTTTACCCAATGTATGGAATTTGAATTTTATCGTCGTGCGAAGACTTGCATCATACATTGTGTCGTTTTTTGTGTTATTCTGTACTCTTTGAAAAAAGGAACGCTAATTAATGCTCGGGTAAAAATCATTACTTTGAAAACAGGTTTGAAAATCTTCCTCGATCACTTATAATTTATAAGTTATTATAATAAGACATTTCCGATGACGTAGAATTAATAAAAACTAATTGCTAAATATATGCTTTAATTTTATTCTCGGTGCTATGGCTCAAGTTTTAAACGTCACTCTTTTAAACCAAGTGCTTTCAAGATTTTTATTTTAATGCTATATATTTTTAATTAATTTTCTTTTTCAGCTTGTAAAAGGCAATATTACCGAATGATATAAGGAAAGCATTGAAGATAGGTACTTGTTTTATAAAAGAATTTATGTATATCCTTCGCGTTACAGCCGATGAGATCCTTTTAAGGATCAAGTCCTTTATTAATTAAGTCAATTGCCATTTTTCATTGTTTATGATCATAACAAAATTGTATACTATAATTAATTACGGAATTGAAATAAATGTTAGCTACTATAATGTTTATATTATACTGATCAGGCCAATTTTACATTTAATATTCTTGATTTTTTTTATATGGAGCTTTATTGAAGTCTTAAAGAAGACTTTTTTAAGCTTTACAAATGTTTACAGGATTATATAGTTTTAGCATACAATGCGGAACTCTTTGCATTGTTTTGCATACCATTCTTGATTTTTAGTCAGTGTTAACAAATTGCTAAAAAATAATCTCCTGAAAAAGATGAAGAAGGAATTACAGATCTATTATAAGGTAATACTCTTCATACATACGTTTGAATAAAGCATTAGGTTGGTCGTGTAGTGTCAGCCCGACTGTTCAGCTAATTGTTGAATAAGTCTAAGCGCAAATTAAATGAAATCATCGATTGTGTAACACACTTATCTCACAATATCGGATAATTAATCACGAGCAACTATACAAGAAAACGTAAGAACCTACTGCGTTTGAGTGAATGAATATTTTTGAAATGACGAACATCGATGTGAAAAAAATGTAATAAGCAAAAGTTAACAGTATAACCGAATTAGCATAGCACGATAAAACTTTCAAAAGCGTACGATTTAGTCATTGTAAACAGGTTTATCCCGCTCATTATTTTTCCAGCCAAATCAACCATAAAAATGTCCGTCGGGTTACAACACCTTCGCTTTCATTCAATATACATGCGCGTGCCTAATCACGAGTTGTCCGAATGAATTTCTTCGTATATACCTACTTGGACTTTGGGCTGTTATTTAATAATTTATTATGGTACGTCTCTTCTCATCAAAAGTAAAATGCTGCGCTATGCAGTGTTATAACGATAGAACACCAACATATTAAATCAAGGTCTTGCGATTTTATCAGTTATAATTTATGTAGTAGAAACATTCGAGCTCCGTTATAACTAATTAGCATTGCACTGATAGTACATAGTTATTAATTCTCAAAAATAAATACTTGTTACTGGAATAACAATACAAAAAGGAAACGAATTAAAATATTGTAATTAATGTACAAAGTTACATATTATACGCAATATATATTCTCATTTCACATATTTCATAGTGTTTTCAGGAATTAAGGAATTCTCCAGTCCAATTACATCCTCCAAAACAGGACGCGATGGCAGCTATAACGATCCGCAGCATTAAGCGCCTATACTTATATGCTGTACCAACGAAATAAAAGCAAAACGAAAAAAAAAAACAACTTGGGATTTAGAAATCGTAACAAGGAGGATATCGAAATACGCGGGTAGTGGAAGAGTAAGAAAATACTACGTACTTCGCTGCGGCTGTTGCGTTCGGTTGCGCATCCAAGACGAGAAAGCAGTGGATTAAAACCAGCCGGCGGCATTTCACGCAGAAACATGGAAGCGCAATCGCGTGTAATGGTGTACCTGCATACTGGACGCAAGTGTATATCTTGCGGTACGAATGTGTGCGTGTGTGTGTGTGCGCGTGTGCGTGTAAGTGTGTAAGTGTATAAATCTATGTGCACATAGAGGGACTTGAGAATATCCTTAGCGGAAATATCACCGAGAAACTGTAAATCGAAAGGATGCAGAGTTCTAAGAGAGGATGATGGAGAGTTGGCATGAAGGTATAAACGACGATGCACTTGGGAATGAATTCAACGAATGACTCTTAAAATAGTGGATTTGCTAAAAAATACTTTTTTATGTTAACGAATTTTTTACATTTCAGTACTGCGAATTTCACCCAAAATTAACGATGATACTATTACTGTGTTTATTTTATGAATGGCTATATATTGTATAATAGACTTTGGAATTTATCGAAATTACTTTGATAGAATCAAAATTTGCATATGGATGACTAATACGAGTCTAAAATATGAGTTTGGAATTCTATGAAGTTCTTGCTGGATGATGATCGATAAATTCTTTCCTTATTTTGAAAATCTAAATCTTATCCAATGAAGACGTAAACATATAAAACATTTGTTTGTGTTTACAAGGAAACTATTAAGTTTAATTGATACAACATTATCTACATTTACGTTTAAAATTCTAGCACTTTTCAACTCTATTTCTTTATAACTATTCGTAAGTTCTTCTACTAATACATAATATTTCGATAACATCATCATTATTATTATAGAATTTACAGGTAGCTGATTATATTCGTATATACAGCCGTGCAACTAAAGGTGGATCCCGATGCGATCAGAAAAAAATGAAGCAACTTAGAGAACATGTACAAAACTTACACCATTACTTACTGTTACTGATTTATTATAATTAGTGCAGCTTTTTTTACACACATTTTCCGGCAATTAAGGGGTTATTTTTTTAAATTGTACGCCCCTTTACACATTAAGTACGTAATTATATAGCATAAGTCTCATAAGTTTACCTGGAAATTCTAATGGGGGCTAGACTTTGGAACCTTCTTTCCTACAGAAAACATACTCATGTAACGATTTAAATTAAGGTAAAAACATATAAGCTAATTTATTTTTTAATAATTAACTTATTTTGAGAATCCTTGTGATTCTCGTTATACGCCGATCACATCAATAAGTCGGTAAATAAAATTTATCAACTTCCAAAGGAGTGTTACAGCGGGCGATCAGATGGAAGCACTGTACAGTTAATCGTTCAAATTACATACATTTATAATACAATACATAATGCGCAAATATAGTATATAGAGGCTAATGAACAACGCCATAATCTATAATATTATTATAATGGTTTGTTTATAGCTTTATTACAAATGATTGTTTTTAATAATCCCTATGACTTTACATCAAATTAACGGAAAATGAATAAAAAACAAAAACTGTTAATTGTTAGATATAATATTTATCTATTGTTCAGAACCAGTTTGAGAAACAGAAAACACCGCAGTACTGGAAACCTGTAGAACAATGTACGATAATAATATTCTGAAAGACACAGTAGGTGAGCATTGAAGCAATTTCTTGGCTTTGTCTAGTTTTCAGTGCAAATAAAATTGACGAAATATACAAATTAAAGCAAAGAATGGACTGTTTAACGTTGTAAGGCTAAACAATACTGAGTTCGATAGCCTCGCCAGGTATCCTTGCTAATGTACAGCATTGCGAACAATGCCGCGCACGTGATTACAAATTTAGATGAGTCTATGAATTATTTCTTGCTGCGAGAATATGTTTCTCGAGTATAAACATGTGTTTAAATATCAATTGTAGCATTGACTTAATTATTTGTTTAATTTACAGAGTAGAAATATGACTATTATTAATTATTATTATTGTTGTACTTCGTGAACAATTGATTCAAATTTGTATAAATAAGTAAGAAAACGTTACAAATTACTTATACTAAAAAAATCCAAACATGGTAGAATTATCAATGTTTTGAACTGCATTACTTAATAAAGATATATACCTATGTGTATCATGGGTAAATAATACGAAATAGATTTTCAAAACTCTATATTCTCATATGTCGATAAGGGAAATCGAGAACGATCGGTAAGTGACCGTCTGTAGTGAAAGTGCGCTATGCCAGCGTAGCTATGTAACGATCTCCTCGATATGAATGCTAAATTTGTCTTGTAGCCAGCTGAATGTCATCGACAACGGATTCATCAATAAATTTGCGAAAAGTTGTTTATAAACAACCTTTTCTTCTTACGGTACATTTTTTTTATGATGCGCAAACTTTTACGCATAGATTTTGCAAATAAATTGAAATACGTACCACACAACTATATCAATTACACTTTCTGAATAGTTTTCTATTCCTCTAAGGATAATATTAAAATTAAAAATTTATGGTATTTAATTATATTGTAGAATTTGATTTGTAACGGATTGAAATACATATTAATTTGTGCACAGAAAGGTTTTCTAAAAATGTAAATATGAATCAACTAAATATTATTGTAATATCAAATATGCGAAAGCTTTTCGAAAAAAAAAACTAATCCTCCAATTAATTTCCGGGTACTTTTTAAATCGGCAAACCATGATCGATCAATCCTACACAACAGATCCTGCAGGAGATCGACAGTCGAAAATCCTGTACGCGAAAGCAGCGCAGCTGGAAAAGAAGGATAGCCCATATAGAGAGGAAGGAACGCGGTCTAACTATATATATGTATACATATATACATGTCTGATCTCGCGACCTGCTTTAGACGCTCTTCCCGTAATCCTTTCACCCGAAGGCAGCATCACAGAGCGATCGGAAGAGATGTTCCTCTGTGCGGCGGTGGTAAAATCGTTGGCGTTAGAAAGGATGTCGTCGCGCTATGCCTTGCGAGAGACGTCGTTGTTTCTCTCTTTCTCTCTCTCTCTCTCTCTCTTTCTCTCGACAACGGATGAACTGGATTTCCGTGTTTCTTACCCGCGCTCTTCCTATTACCCAGACACATACACGTCTGATGGATGCGAGCTCGCGGTGAGATAAGTGCTTCTGTGATTTTTTTCAGACATGGTGCTGATCAACTGATTGAGATGCAGGCTGAGAAATTATAGCTGCGAGTTTTTCAAAGTTGCTGCTTTGTAGCTTCTCGATGAATGTCTGAAACGAAACTTCTTCTAACCTGGCAGAAAGCTATCGTGAAGTAATTTATAATCAGCAGCTAAACGGATCCCTTCTACAATTTAAAATAGTTCGCACTTGAAAATTGTATTTGCATCGTGTACACAATTATGCTTATGCATGAAAAAATTTTTTAAACTATGTAGCCGCAATCTGTATTTATTTTTAAGATACTTAATCATTATGCTTCTTTATAATATACGAATGGAGTTTTTGTACTGATTGCGGTTAAAGTGAAATGTCGTTCAAAGAAAACCCTTAGAACTTTCTGCTTTAGAATTTATGTTGAATTTACAAATATACTCATCGAATGTCGACGAAAAATATACTGACTTTTTAGCTTTTATGCTCTGAACATTAAATCATATTTTAAAAGTTCAGTTTCAACGCATAAGATATCTTACCATTCTCGTCGACATTTATTCTTTTTTTAAAATTAAGATATTTTCATAATACAAAATTTAAAGTGTGCACAATCAATAACCAAAGCAATGGAGAAAGTTTATTACTCTTTTCAGTTTCAAAAATAACAGAGGGAATTATTTTTTCCTAATGATGAAAACTCCTAATAGTGACGTAATGATTGTTCCTGTATAATTGGTAATATTTTATGAAATTTTTTCTAACGCTTTCATTTTACATAACTTGTAGTTTTTAATTTTTTATTAATAATTGCTTCTCGCGGAATGTGTTCTTTTCACACTTTTCATGTTTTCCATTTTAATCTGCCGATCATCGCGGTTATTTTATTCTTGCGCCTTGAAAGACATTTCATCAAAGTTAGGCATTACTACTTATTATATTCATGCATGTAATAAAAATTTAATCATAATAAAAATGAAGTGTTGTGGTGTTTCTAAAAAAGGTCGCCTGCACATTGATTCTTTTATTGATAAATAGGTACGAAAATAGTATTCTACAAAAGGGAATGAAATTTCATTTTTTCCCTTTAGGCATTTGCAAAAATTCATAAATGCATACTTATATATTTGATATGAAATTGTAAAGTATATAGGTACACGAAAGCTTAATGTAACTTATACTTCCAATATTTCTTTTCATGCACAGAAAATGTAACGATTATATCTTATACACGTCATTCAGTGGAATTACGACGTTTAAAATCCAAGCTAGTGCACAAAAACTACCAACAGAACCCGTTGAACAAAGCCATGTTCCAAATTAATGCACAAAGATTAACAAATATTCGTTAATATTACTTTTCGCATAGGTACTCACACATGCATGAGATCTCTTAACGCAGGGCACACTATACATTACATTCATTTGACCAAGTTAAACCATTTCCCCAGAAAATCAACTGTTATGTTGTAAGTCGGAAAACCCGTATATCTATACATGGTAAGGTGATTTCGTAAGAAGCTTGAAACGCGCGCGCGTGTCTTGTACAGATCGGTGCTTGAGATCTCCCCGCAATGCTCGAAAGTCTCGAAAGACGTCGAGAGTGCAGCCATAACGATCCGTTACTTTTGTCGACGCGCACAGCTACCATATGCAGCGAAGCCTTTAATTGCATTCGTCGCACGCATATAACCCCGCGTGTTTTGTTAAGCCGAGATCAAAGTACAAGTCGATATTTATGCGCGCGAGCATCAGAGATATATGCAACAAACGCATCATTCGTTCATTGCATTGTTTTACGTGTCTGCCGCGAGGTGTTCCTTGTATATTGATATCGATTCGCGACGAACAAAAGATAATTATTAAGGCTAGTTTGAGTTGAGAAACTGGATGGTTTTTAAACTTTTGCGCGATTGTAGTCGACATAAATTGTCTATTTCACTGTTAAGTGTTTGAATGCGTTGACGGGTATATTGCATTAGCTAAAAGAAGATAACTGAGCGATAGTTTGGTGATTTGATTCGTATTAAAAAGATTCTCTTTGGATTTTTTTTATTACAAAGCCTGAATATCCTGAGAAAATATGACTATAATGTTATAGGCAGACGAGAATTATAAAATTCGTTAATTTTCAGGGTGAAACCCTGTTTGTTTCATAAATTTTTTAATATAAAGTCAGCATCTATCTTTATTTTTTATCTTGTAAGGATCAGTAAGAGTGACCTCTTCATATAAGGAAAAAAAAACTTATCTTATGATTACCGACGAACATTATTCTTTTAAAATAATTCGAATACAAGAAATAAAAGTATTTCTCCCAAGCTAATTGTATTTATTGCATATACACGGTAATTGAGTTCACCGCTCCCTCCGCAATCACATTTTCGATTAGTAAATAATACTATAGAAAGCACCAGTAATTACAGTTCATTCCAAAAAAGATACGTCGAAGATTGTTTGACAAGTATAGACATTATATGGGGATTTCGCAAGCGAAGGCAAACCTCACGTGCGAGACATTGCACTGTATACACTCGAGATTTTTTCACAACCCATGAATATTTGCGTCGCCTTTCGATATTCCTCTATACTTTATATTACTCAATTTAACGTTTTGCTGAATCTTCAAATACACTTACAAAAAGGTAAAAAAGGCATTATCAATGAATCACAGGAATCCCGGTGAAATTTCACATGCCAACAATGCAACCACGTATATATACATAGAAGCGTCAAATTGTGCAGTCAGATAACGAAGCGACTATAAACGCTTTTAGATATTTCCATTAAACATCAGCTACTCGCCGAGCGTATTTATTTCGCCACAGGCATCGCTGTCTCCGCGCAAAGTTTGCGCGTCCGACTCTCCTTATATTATAATATGTAAGTACGCGGCGCGAGAGGACTCGACGAGATCCACGAGAGATGAGCACTTGCGGCGAGTACCATTTGTCTTTTTGTACCTCGATTAGAGTCTCAGTGGCTTTTTTCTCTGCCTTGGCTCGTCATATTGCGTCAGCCTTTTTTTCATTGTAATGGGCTTGTGTATACACACTGTACACATTTTAGGCCGTTTCAACAAGTCTATAGAGTGCAGAATATACTCGATTCCGTTCCGATTTTCAGTATTTGTTCTAGAGATAAATGTACTTGCCGTATTTTGGCTGTGCCACTGCATTGAGCGCGTAGTAATGTGAAAGTATATTAGGCAGAGCTGTATGTGTAGCATTTTACGTGTAAACCACAGGCATATACTATAGCTATGTAGGCAAATCAAAAGCAGCGTTCGCAGTTGCAGCAGCGGTGCAGTAGCATTACCGCAATTCACTGTGACGGTATGCGTTTCTTCTGCAGTAGCGGCAATCTCGTAGCACATTAAGAGAAAGCTGGAGATAAGCTTATTTTTCTCTGTGTGTAAGCTGCCCGGGTCGCGGCTTTGCACGAAGATATAGAGAGACGCGGCCAAGAAATGTGGGTTTTGTTCTTTTTTTGTTTAAACACTCAAATTGATTGGCAAAATACGGAGATTTTTTGGATACCGCATAGAACATTAACGACGTTTTCAAGGGAACTCTAGGTTTTTCGGATTCGAGGAGCCAAACGCAAACGTTGTGTAAACTTGTGGTTAACACTTGCTTGTAACTAAAATGTAAATATAAACGTATTCGTCGGTGAGATGGTGAAAAGAAAAATGTGAATGGAATAAGGAGATTAGAATACTTGCTGGCGACAATCGCGGGTGTTATATGATGAAATACTTACGTTTCTTCTGGACAGCTGCTGGCCGACCCTTAAATACTAATGTGGAATAATGTGATATTTTTCAAAGGCTATAAAGTTAAAGTAAGTTTAATCTGAGTATGCAAAACGTTTGTACGGTGTTTATTGTACATTTCAAACGCTTTACCCATAAAATAAGTAAAGTACATTGAATCTTTCTAAAATTGTATTTACAAAATTATATTATTCATTTTCATAATATTTTCTTTGTATTTTCTTGAAGTTACACAGAGTTATAGAATTATGTTATAATGAAGCGTGTTCAATCGTACGCAGATCAAAATCTATATGTGTACCTACACTAAGATAAAGCATCTCAAGCATCTCCGGAAACTCGCATTTTGATAATTGCACGCTACGGTAAAATTCCCATTCGCTGAAATAGTTTGTCAAAACATTCCGAGAAATGTCACAAGGCAGCTCGTTACAGTATTTTCATTGAAAAAAAAAAGCGGCAGCGACATTTTATTTTTATGTAAATCCGAGGCGTAAGAAAAACACTTGAAATCTTTATTGTTCTTTTTTAATGCTTAGTTTCAAGGAAAGACTGTAAGGCAATTGTTGACTTTTTTACACGTTGTATTAAACTCAAGTTGTAGTGTAATAAAAAGGACTAGGATATATGTAGAGTACAACAGGAAATTAAAAATCGTCATATAGTTGTAGTCACTTTCATTTACTTCCCTATAGGTATAGTTAAAAAAAGCCGAATAGTTCACGTAAACAAATTAAAAAAGTAATTAGTAAATACTATAATCTCTTATTAAGAATGCACAGTGAAATTATATTTTAAATTTATCGGGTGCACTTGAGTAGTATACTTATTGTCGAACAGATTTAAGTATTGCACAAGGGTCGGGAACTCGGTCGGGAGACTTGAACGCGCGCGGTGCAATAATCGTATTAGAAAAGAGCAGCGTCCATGAACTAACTAAAAATTAACCACAGCAATGTTTTTCCTCTGCGGGCAAAGCTCCGGAACAAAAAGAAAGATGAACGCAACACCAATGAATCCCTAAGTAGTGCGTATTCCTTTCACACCGAAAAACCCATAAGATAATATGTGAGTCAGTCCGAAGGCTCATCGAACCCACGTCGGGCAATCGACAACCCAAAACAACAGCAGCTCTAAGCGCGAGCTCCTCCCTCCCACAAGCCGGCAGATCTATTCCGAATCCATAGTAATTACCCGCAGCCGCACACTTGGCCATTTGTACTTTCCAAGTGGCCGCGGGCGGACTTGAGCCACAGCTTTCACTCCTGCCGGGTTCGAGGCTCTCGAAAGAGACTCGCGAGAAAGAGCTCGCCTAGGAGCTCACGGAGCGCCGGCCGCGACGGTTCATATCTTGCGTTTACTCCTCCTGCAGCGCGGCTTTGTAATAGTTGTATAGCGCTCGTAGCGAGCGGTTCGAGGCTCTCGGGAGCTGCTGCTGCTTCCGCTGCGACTCCGCAGAGGTGCTTTATTTACGTTTTCACCGCGGTCGCGCTCCTCTTATACCGTTCGGACTGTCTCGGAGTCTGCAGGCACACGTGCAGCTGCGACAGTCGCGTCTCGAACGCCGTTCCCCGCGTGACTTTTGTCGGGCTGCCGCCGTTACAGTGAGCGTGTGTGTAAGCTTATCCTGGTGAATGAGATTTCGGGGATATATAGAGATTCGCTGCCGGGTTCGCTGCCTTGTGGACGAGTGAGTATTTATATACGAGTTTGTGTATGTTTATAGTACAATTGCGCGTGGAAATGGTGACCGATGGTTTGTAAACGTAATAATGATACAGCCGGAGATGAGGCCGGCTCATCATAAGATACGTTTCTAAGGACGTCGATTATTAAAATATTCTGGAGTTTGTATATAATAAATATAGAAAGTGTGCGAATAAGCGAATTTTCTGGTTCGCCGTCCGCGGATGTCGGCAGCTTCGTTAGAATGACGACGAAGCCCTTTTTAAATTCTAAGCCCGTATGCAAAACGGCCTTGTTTGATTACGCGTCCAATGGCAATGCGTCGCTTGCAGTCCACGCGATTAATTGGTATGTGCAGCCATTGGCTGGCTTTGATAAATTCAAGACGAGCCGATTGCATATCTATATTTCATCTCTGACTGAGGCTGAATCGCGTCCTCGGTATATTTCATTCGAAAAACGCTGCCCGACATTTTCATTTTTCTAATTAATGTACTCTTTGTTAAAACTTTCTTGTATAGCTGGCGATATTGGTATAATAAATTATTGATATTTAAGTTATTAATGACAAAGTGAATTCTTGTACTGTGTAATGTAAATTTCAAGGATGCTATAGGGATGACAAAGTTTATTTAAATTCTGCTTCGACATCGAAACATTTGTTCCAACATTACTTCGAACACTCGACTTGAATTCGGTGTGTTATTAGTGCTATGCATACAACATTGAAATTCAAGAGTGTTCAGTGTTTGAAAGCACTTAATCCGAGTGTTTGAATTTTCCCGAGGACTGTAATTTTTTAAATTAAAGTGTATACTTAATAAAAATTATCTTAAAAATAATAGAATCTCATTTAAAATTGGTTATAAAACTTTAATACTGATCGTTCGATAATCAAAATTCGAGCCCGGAATACGAAAAAATAAATAACGCTTACATCTAAGTATAACAATTTATACATAATTATAGTAAATTTGCCGACCATGAAAAATTCTTGTCATATTGATCGTTAATCACAAAAATGTATAAACGCGGCTCTTATAGACATTTTTCTTTTTCTATATTTGGGAGCTGTACGAATGACCACAGCAACTATAGTTACGCAACAGTTCAACGACTCGATAAACGTTGTTTCATCGTGAGTCTCTGTATTTTCCGGTTTTTCAAAACTAATTTATTCCAGCTTCCAGCACAAATTTAAAAGAGATGATGCCATAAACTTTAAAACCTGTACGAAGAATTCAAATGATAGGTAGTACGAATCGACCGCTCAATCGTTATGAATTCATATAGTATTTTGCTACTTCATAATCTATCGCAGAGTATACCTGTATAGAAAACTAGAATAAAAGCGGAAAAGATATTCTTAATCAATCATCGAAAATTGCTGATACGGATAAAGTCAGTCGAACGAGCCACGTACCTATATAATACCAATACTTTCACGCAATAATAAATACACAATTGCACTGTTTGAAGGAATCGTAACGAGAATCATCCTAGATCGTAATAGATCGCGTCAGGGCTACACAATGGCGGTCAGAATGGATCTGAACGAGTTTTTCGCCGTCCTCTACGATCTCGTCCTCTTTTCCTTCATGTCCCTGATATACTTCACGGAGTCGTTCCTACTGAACTTCATACCGCGCCGCTACCGCAGCAAGAGTCTGCGCGAGGAAGTGGCTCTGGTGACCGGAGCGGCGGGTGGAATCGGTCGGCTCATCGCTCGGAAACTCGCCAGCCGCGGCTGCAGCGTCGTCGTCTGGGACATCAACAAAACGGGTTCGTATTCATAAATGCGCCGATAGTTTCTTATTCTTTTCTTCTCCCCCCTCCCCAACCTCTTCCTTTTAATTAACAGTGATAAATTCGTTGAGATGGTGACGTCAGTGCTGTAACACTTTCTTGTGTGTGTATCCTGGCGAAAGCAGTTTAGTCGAATGCTCGCGCGGACGGTTTTTTTATTTTTAATTTTTCATATTTTATACGACCGACTGTTTATACTGACAGCGCAGCTGAACGACATTCGCATGTAGGCGTTTTTAATGAAAGTTTTCGCTCATAAAATGTAATTAATGGACTTTTTATTACGCCATATAAACATATATTTTATTCATAATTAGCACTGTGCTCTTAAAAAATTGTCAATTTAAACCTATATATAAATTGCAATTATACTTAATTTTCCAACCAATCAACGAGCACATCTTCTTCAAATTATTCTTTTAAATCCAGTAAATACAAGTGCAACGATTATATAATATTCCTCGCAAAATCAACCGGTCGAAACGCCATCCGAAGAAATCGCTCTCTAAACAATGCCTCGCGAACCATCCATCCAGAGAGAAATGTACACGTATCCATTTGAAATGATGCTTTATGCTTTCCTAAACAAATGATAAGCACCTTTCTTATCGGCTTTTTCATCCACAAACTGCATTATTCTAAATGTCACGGTCTGATTGCGCGCCGGTCCAGAAAACACGTGATATTATATATCCTTTCGGAAATCGCGTGTCTCCAACTGGTGTCAAACCGGGCGAAAGTACTTTCCAAAGTCGGCATTATTGTTCTCGATGCACCGAGAGTATATACCCTGACTCGAAGCTCCGGTGTATAATATATCCCCTCTATTATTAGGAGAGCTGCAGCGCGTCGTTTCTTCGCTTTCTCGCGTGCATTCGTGCCGCTCCTATATACATATATATATATATATATATTCGATAGGATTAGGAATAGTTTTTTCTTTTCCTTTTAACGCGTATAAAAACGTGTCGAGGAATGAAATGTCAGCGAGAAATTCCGTTTGCTTATTTCGGAGGAATTTTATTTATGTGTTCGAGTTCCTAATTTATATCGCGTGGATAGTGGAAATTAATGCTACAAGGATAATTTTTTCACAATCGACTTTGCAACTCCAACTTTCACTTTAGCCGCGTTTCCCTGCGTATGAGGAAAGTTTCCACAGATTTATCAACGTTTTGTGCAGCTTTACATTTTTGTAATTGCAATGTGAATTTTTTAATTATCGGGGTAATAAATGCTTTAAAATGTTTTCTTTCACATAAGCACCCTTACCGATCATTTTGAATTAAAATAGTATACATTATCAAAGCTTGTTTAGTTTTTAGACGCGGCCGCTACAAGGTAATTCTCTTTTTGGGCATTAACATAAAAAATATTAATTTCTCACAAATATGTTAAATGTAAAAGTTGCAGAGCACAAAAAAAACGAATCATTTTCCCATTGAACATTTTTTGCTAGAAACGATTCATTTCAGGATAACAGTGGAATCAGTTGTAGAGACAGCAACAGAATGCGAGCGTAAAGCGCAAGCAGTGACGGTTGTGCCTTACAAGGTATGCAAAGAGCTAAGCTAAGCTTTTTGCATATACCTTATTGCATCGACACCATCACTGGTTATCTAATGTTTTTGGCCATGCGTACATTCACAACAGCAACGCTATATTTTCTTGCTTAAAATAAACGTTATGCATGAAACTATAATTGCAGATATCACAAGTTTATTCAATTATTTTTAAGTACCGCATTTCCCTCGAAAATTTCACGATCGTTCCGAAACGTCTCGTTAAAAGCCCATTAAAGCAGACGGTAAAGTCGCTGTATTGTCATCATTAATCATACGCATCCAGAAGAATAGAAACGCACAGTTACAGCTAGAAATTCGAGTCTAAAACTTTCTCTAAACGTCACCACGTCGGAAAAATAAGTAACCCATTATCTCTGCTGCAGGTGTTGAAGAAACCGCCAAACTCATACAGGACGCCGGTGGCAAGTGCTGGGCCTATCATTGCGATCTCACCGACAGGGAGGACGTCTACAAAACTGCGAAAGCCGTCAAACTCGAAGTCGGCAATGTAAGTGTTGCCTATATATAGCTATCTATAGCTATTTACAGCTCTTATTCGAATCTATTTAATTTCAGCCAAACTAAGATATAAAGGTTTTAACTATATTTAACTTTTACATAGTTCAGATTTTTAATATTTACACATAAATTAAAAATTAAAATATAATACTGTTCTAGCGCTCTAAATGAAGCGCTAGAATCACTTTTTATGAATATAAATTCTAAAATCGAGTACGTAATATGAATTATAATATACATTTAGTTACATCTGCATCGACTTTTCAATGCAATATTGGTCACATGCAATTATTACAATTATTACGGCGATTTTATAACTCTTTTAGTTTTATAACACTTTTATAGACTTTCACAATATAGGTAAGTCATACTTCATGTTGGCGACTAATTATTTTCATTACCTCACAACTGATTAAATTTTATTTTTAATAAATATTTAAAATGATGCTAATACTGCATTTTTTAGTAATTGTTCATTTAAAATGATTTTAATTTAATAAATACCTAATTTATATAGTAGTTTCACATATCTATATTACTTTAAAAATGTCGATAAGTAAGGATTAATTAAGATTTTTACGATTTTAGGTAACCATATTAGTAAATAATGCTGGATATGTTTATGGCAGAACTCTATTAGATATTCCTGATGATGAAATTGAACGTACTTTCAAAGTAAACATCATTTCGCATTATTGGGTCAGTATACATCAAATTATTTTCTTCTAATTAAAGTTTAACATGAATGGTACCAACAAAAACTTATAAGATTTCGATCAATAATACATTTGAAAAAATATCAAATGAAATGTAAAATTTAAAATCTCGCATCAATTCAGTCGATCAATTTATTGTTAATTTGTTGATTTGTTGATTGTCGTTAGTTTTACGATGTAGACCATCGATTCATAATTATTCTAATTTTGTATTAAAACAGACTACAAAAGCATTTCTGAAGGAAATGATGAAAGAGAATCATGGGCACATCGTCACAATTGCAAGCGTAGCAGGACTATTAGGAACTTACAATTGCACAGACTACTCAGCCACGAAATTTGCAGCCGTTGGATATCACGAGAGCCTTTATACTGAGTTGAAAGTATAAATGATTATTCACATTCTTTTCTTTTTTTTAAATAAGAAAGATGGATTTTTTTAAGATTCATATTACTTTTGCAGACTCATGGATACGATGGAATTAACACAACGTTGATTTGTCCATATTACATAAATACAGGCATGTTTAATGGAGTGCAACCAAGGTAAATTTTATGTAAAACTTTTATTTATTAACGAATAAAAATGCATAACTTTGAAAATGTACAAAAACAGAATCAACGATTAACGAAAAACATTACTTATTACATTTCGTATTTTCTTTTTAATAAGTTTTTTTAATTAATATCTTACTTTAACAGACTGAGGCCAATGCTTGAACCGGAATACGTTGCAAGTGAAGTTGTAGCAGCGATATCAACTAATGCAACTTATGTAGTGTTGCCTGGAATGATCCGATATTTACTGCCACTCAAACAGTAATTAAATATTTAATCAACATTTAGAATCCTGAATTTATTGCATTTGACATGTTAAATATTTGATACTAATAAATTTTCAGTGTGCTGCCATCAAAGGTGTGTTGGGCTCTGATGTATCACGTTCTTCAGGGACCACAAACAATGATGATGATGAATGGTCGAGGCATAGAAACAATAAAATAATAAGATCATTTGCATTTTCTTCTGACTGTGAAAGATATCACATCTTTGTAAATAGTGATTAGAGTATAAAGTGAAAAAATGTCTTTATATAAAAGTGGAAAGTTTATTGTGCAGTATACGATTGATATCACAGCATATCGTAGAAATAAGTCAGTCCTTGTCCGAGTTCCCAAATCGAGATGCCAGTTTTTAATTCTGCAGAGAGGTCCAGCCTTAACATTAGTGAATAAAGAGTTGGGAAGAAGACATATCCACGTTCATTAGACCTAAAAATGCACAGAATGATATATTAATTCTAATTTAGATATAAGTATTTAAATTCTATTTTGTGAACGTTAAGTTGTAAAAGTAAATTATTTTAAAAACTATTCTGAAAATTGTTTGACTTGTGCTGTGCTACTTACTTGAGTTCAAAGAAATGTTCTTCACTTTTGTCATCCCACTGGATTTTTCCTTTGAAATCTTCAAGAAGCTTCAAATATTGTGAACCTGTAATAGGACCTCCACCAGTAGATGTATAGTGATATCCATAAAAGTTTAATCCCATTAATATTTGAGTTCTTCTTGGATCCTGTGCATTAGGAACCAGATATTCAACGCATTTTCTTATCCAGTCAGTAGGGGCATTTGGTCCAGGACGTTGAACGTTTGAAAAATCATAGGTCATAAGCGAAAAGTACCTTATATGAGGTGCAAGCAAATCAAAATTCTTTCTAGAAAAAAGTTCCTTGTCCATTCTGTAAAAAGTATTAAATAAAATAATTCTTCATGTAATTATAGTATAATAAAATTAAAGAATTAAATTAAATAAATACCCTCTCCTAGGTGGAACAGCTAATACTGTATCCAACTGTCTTCTCCTTAATCCATCTGCTAGATCGGTAATTATAGAAATAATTACCTTCTTTTTAGCTCCTGAGAAAACAAATTGATTCCATATTTCCAAAATGTAACCATCGAATTGATAAGCCTAAAATAAAGTAAAGTCTTTATACAATAAACATAATTACATTCACTTTTATTCAATGTGCATAGCTTTACAAATTAACATTCATTGTAAAAACATTTACAATTAAAAAATATTTAAAAAAAAATAATGTAAATAAGTAGAGGAATCAGAAATTACAATGTTAACTCCACTATTTGAGTTTTGTATTATTACAAAATTTAAATAAATAAACAATATATTAAACTTTTTAATTAAAATATTCAAAAGTTCACATTCTACTTTCCAAATCACATTAATAAATAACATTGTTTATTTCTAATAGTTTTTATTTTAAGATAATAAACGTTTAAAATATAGATAAACTTGCTTACCTCGGCAAGGTCAATTAAAACTTTGATTAGTTTGTCCCTTTTTTCAATGTTGGTATAAAACTCAAGAACATCATCTCCTGACCATCCTTCAAAAAGGATTCTTGGTAAAACTACAAAATAATAGTACATACTTAGAAGTAGGCCTAAAATAAAAAAGTAATACAAATAAAATTAAATACTTTGGACTGTATGGTTTTCGTTATTAGCAGCTTTCATATCACGCAACCATGATTTCTGTATATCATGCGTAGGAATTTTAAAAGGATCTTTGCTCTTTATTGTCAACCAAACTGGAGAGACCATATTAAACTTTCTATGAAATCTTTTTGCATTTTCATAGCCTTCACCGTTCCACTGCAATTTAAAGTAAAATTATTGATTAGAAAATCTCTCACTGTGTAAGAATTTTAAGTAATTATTTTCTAATTCACATGAAAAGGAAAAATCAATTACCGGTGTAATATATCCAAGAACTTCACCAGCTACATAATGCATAAAATTAATATCTCTGCTATATAAACCTGATTCACGTAAAATATCCTGTACTTTTGGGTGCTCTCTGACTAAAGATCTTTGAAAGACATCCTTATCAACTGATCCAAACTAAAAACATAAAACTTAAAAACTTAACCTTTAACTTATATGAACTTTCGTATGATAATTTATCCATGATAATATTGGCAATTAAAAATACAACACTTTTAAAGCATTGTAATTATTGTTACAATGTTTTTTGACTTTATGCACACCTTTTTAACTTCTTTTTCTTGCTTTTTTGCTTTCTTGCCATCCTTGGGAGATAAGGTTCCATTAACTGTAGCAAGAATAACAAACAAATTGCATACTAATATTAGAATATTCATTTCTGTCTTCTCAATATCATGGAAAATAAAAAGAAACTTCCAGTAAACCAAACTACAACTACTGAACTACTGCTGTTTCGTATAGCTATATAGGATAATGTATATATATGTGGGCACCAACCTCTAGGCTTTATACCTTAGCCCTCAACTCACCAGCGCCCAGCGGGCAGCGAGAGCGAGAGCGCCACTGGCGCACGACACACATGCATACATATACATGCATTCACCAACGCTAAGCATAAGCCGAAACCGAGGTTATGTATAAGCTAATGTAATTTATGTAATGCTCCAGCAGCAGACCTACTCCGAGACTCAAAGCTACTGGCAGCTTCTCTGACAGTGAATAAATATCCAGATCAACTTTATTTAAGTCTTTATTTATTTACCCTCTCCTCCTCTCATCCTTAACCGTGGGACCGCACATCCTACATATGCATATAGGTACCGGTATTTACACCTGCAAATTCCACAAACCGCAGAAAACAGCAAAATCAAGTGTTGCGCATGTGTAAAGCGCGATTTTCGCATAGCAGACAAGTAAGTACTTAAAAGCGCGAAAACCAATATTATTAGTATATTAAAAATTTTATACTATAGTAATAAAGTTATTTAAACCTTATACAAAATATTAAAATCTATTAAGTAGCTAATTATGAATTAAACTTATTAAAAAAGTTGTTACAAATAATTGATTTGCAAAATCAGATGCAATAATAATGCTTGAAAAAAATCAGCCGTGTTTTTATATATGTATACAATAAATATTAAACTTTGATAAAATTGATCGATTTCTCTAATGAAGTTCAATTTTGAAAAAAATCATTTAATTTAATAAATTTAGACTTGTTTGTTACTAATGATTACATTATTATATATATGTATTATGTATAAAACTAATCAGCAAAATACCAATTACAAATCATACTAATGTCTAATTACAATTTAACCATATAATATAATATAATTGACAAAAATGACTATATAGTTAACTATATTAAAAAAAGGAACTCAAAAAAAATTCGAATTTAAAAAATCAAGACATCCGCTTCTTGGATAATAATATCAAGCGGATCGGTAACAACGTCGTTATGCCCTTAAGGAAAAATAATTCTCACGTACACCAATCTGAACAATGTCAGCACGCGATATATATCTACACGTATGCGCATATATACCGATAAAAATCGAGAGTAGTGTGAAATATTTTTTGCTTTTGCTAAAATTGTTACATATGCGTCGTACGTTTACGCGCGGGAATCAATACGTTTTGTATCTCCTAATAGCTTGATCAAAATAGAGACAAAACCCTGCTTAAAATATCGACCTAGATTCCAGCTGGAATTCCAGGTCCCTGTTAAAAAAATCCAGTTGGAATTGCACCTCAATCGATCTGGATTCCAGCTGGAATCGACTGGATTTCCAGGTGGCTTACACAGGTGGATATTCATCAGGTCCTGGATTTTTGCAACTAATAATTACTAAAAATTGAAGTTCACGTAGATTTGGTGCCCATATTTGGGCATCCACTCAAACTGGAAAATTAAGTTTTCCTATTCAATTTTTTAACTTTTTTTAAATTCAATTAAAATACAAAAAATTCGAATATTAAAATTGAATTTCCCAGTTTGGGTGTTATCATCTGCATGATAACACCAACTACGGGCACCAAATCTAGGTGAAGTTCAATTTTTAGTAATTAATTGTAAAAACCCAGGTACTGGATATCCATCTGGATCCACCTAGAATCTACCTGGAAATCCAGGTGGATTTTTTCAACAGGGCCATAACGTTATACCATGATTAAAATATCCAATTGAATTTCCAGGTGGATTTCCAGGTTGATTCAACTAGAATTCAAACCTGCATTTTTTGTTCAATTATATAATTACCAAAAATTGAAGTTTATGTAGAGTTGGTGTTACCATGCAGACTAAAACACTGAAACTGGGCACTAAGCCTTATGGCAGTAGTAGTGTGACATATAATCGGAGTCAAAAATTTACCAGTGTCCAGAGAACGCCGCGCCGTCTATCCGAACGTGTTTTTTTTGAATTGGCGGGCATGCAGAGAGAGAAACTTTTGGCGGTACCGGCAACGAAGATAGACCTTAGGGTCTATCTTTGTTGGTACCGAGAACCTCTGATACCGCTGATATCGTCTGATATCATGATACCAGTCACCATCAGGTGAAACTCGATTCCAGCTTACACCCACTGACTATCTTCAGAACGTACAGCAAATGTACTTGAAAAAAAGTTGATAGCCATGCACCAAGTGGCTATATATTGAGTGCATTCTGCATAATTTCATAACCTGTTGATTGCAGCTGCTTTTGCCTTAAAGGTTATGCAATTATTAAGCACTTTAAGTTAGTAAATGAGTATGCTTTGTTTACCAGGTTAAATAAAACCTATAGGCTTATTAACACCCAATAACCCGTGCGATGCTCTGAGTTCAACATTTTTAACAGCAAAAAAAAAATTCCCTTGTTGAAAAAATCCTGAAACTTCAGCTGGAAATCCAGGTGGATATTTTAAACAGGGTCTATGACTATCAGCCTTTAAATATAATATAAGATACAAAAAATTATAATTAAACTCTGGGCTTTAGCACCTAATAACCCTGCTTTAAAAAATCAGGTGAGAAAATCAGGTGATTTTTCACCTGACTTTTTGACTCGAGAAATCACCTGATTTCTCATGTGATGAGCATTTCGTTTTTAATAATTAAAAAAATGTTTAATACTCGAATTACGTCAGATCTAGCGTGACATAAGTGTGTTATCATCCAGATAATAATACCTAAACAGGAGGCCTAAGCTAAGTTATTTACATTTTAAATTTAATGAAGTTTTATATTTTTTTTACAATGAATTTACATTTTAATTAAATGAAGTTATTTAATTAAATAACTTCACTGTATTCGGATATTAGTTAAAAATAGATGGACATAAAGGACATTCAGGCGAAAGGGAAAAAAGGCCGATTTTACTTTTAATTGTAATCTGAGATATTCCGGTGCCTATTTATTAATTCGAGGGCATAGATTTCGAATATCAAGTTTAGGACAGTGTAAAGTGATCGAAGCATTGTTATTAAAAAATGCATAAACATTAAAAATTGCAAAATTTAGCAGTTTTTTGCTATTATCTCAGCTCCTGTTGGTCTGAGAGAAAGAACCTCAGGGATAAATCGATGTGTTTTTTCACAACGAACAAAATGAGATATGCTAAATTAATCAATATTTATTAGTTTTTTTGCAAATTGCAAAAAAACCACTCCCTTATATACGTCATACATTTATATATATATACTTAAACTCTTTTAGGAAAGCTAAAACTTTACAAAAAGTTAGTTTAACTATTCAATAATATATGGTTTAAATTTTTATTCTTTGTGATGATATAAGATTTGTTACAAATAACAAAGATTTCGCAAAAAAACTCGAGGTGACTAATTTCTTCAAACACGAGATGTAAATGACGCTGATTTTTTTACGTACTTATAAATTAGAAAAGAATATCAAAAGCAAACAATTCAAATAAATGAAATTCCATTTTCTTTATATCTATATATAACTAAAAAATTACAAAAAATTTGGAAACGTACTTCAGTATTACTTATCGAGGTACTTATTACACAATTGATCGAGACATAAGACGTAATAATGAACAAAAATGGTTTCCTTAAATTTTCTTGTTTCCTAATTAGACCATACAACTTTAAAAAAATAGAAATAGTTAATTAAATACTTGTACAGTTGTACATAAACATATTCTGTAATTTTCTTATGTAATCATCATTCAAGAATTAGTTAAAATAATAATGTATAATGTATATTGTAGGACGTTTATTGCGCCCCGCCTTTCCATGTATGGCTTTTGATTTAACCGCTGATAAAAAGGTGTGAAAAATATAATACGAAAATCCGGCTTTTCGGCAGTCTAAAGGGGCGATGTGATTGAGCTCCGATTTCTAGCTCCTAGAAGTTAGCACCCGGAAATCTAGAATCCTAATTTACTAATTATAAATCGATTGCGCATAAAAAAACGATTAAAAAGATCTATGCAAATCTTTCGCGCACACAATATTAACAAAGTTATTGCAAAAAATGCCTCGGGTGCCAGTGGAATGCATAACCGTATTATACAATACTTAACA
>UELV01175400.1:0-18339 GCA_900490015.1 Megastigmus stigmatizans | reverse complement strand
TGTGTGTGTACGTGTCTGTCCACAACCTGAAACTCAGCTCGAACGTCTCTGGCCGTTCGACCCCACGACTCTGCCTCTGGCTAGTCGCGCATATATAAGTAAAAAGAGAATTTAGTTTGAATCAATCAATCGAGTGGCACTGTTCGATATTAGAGTAAGATTAGAGAATAAATCTGCAAATACAGTGCCTGGCGCCCTGATTTACTCTGCCGATGCAGAGAATTATTAAAATCGTGAATAACGTAACTTATTAAAATTGCGACGGAAAATTAACTGTCATTTGCCTCCCAATTATACACGCGGAGAAGCGACCGAGCCGCTCCCACGCTCGGTCAAGTTCCCCCGTTATAATGTGTAACCGTCGAAAAAATTATAAACTTTATTTTTTAGTTTTGCGATGTTTTTTTTTTATAACTTTTGATTTTTGGGCGACGATCTTTAATTTTTGAACATTCTCTTCTTTCTTCTCTTTCTTTGAAGTATTTGTCTTACACTTGAGCTTTCTATCGAAAAATAAAGAACCCAGATAGAAATGTTTACAGTGAGCTTTGTAATCACACATTGTAAACAATAGAACTGACATGCTTCGGATATGTGAAGATGTAATTAATTAAAAGCCAAAACATATTTTTTGAACGGTATTGTGTTGTAGGTCCATCACTGAAGAAATGTAAAGTCGTTATTTTTGTATTATTTTCAAAAATCTTGTTGAAGATAGGTTGGAGATGTGCCAAAATTGCTACTGAATCGTGTCTTAAATCGGGAGAGAGTGTACAAAAGGCTTGATGGTGATTTTGAGTGTACCACACGCCAGTGTGTAGTGAAACTGATTCTCTCGAAGCACCAAAATGTACGGAATTTGGTTCCACGGCGTATTTGCATTCGTAATTTTGGCTGAAGTCTATATGACACAATAATTTAGTTATGTCTAGTGTTTCTTTCTTAGTTAGTATACGTTTATTCTGATGCTCCATGCGATAAACATGTTCGACAAATAAAGGCCATTCTCTTAAGAAACAATCTTTCAGTATTTTTATGGTGCAAATAACTTTCTTTTTGACTGTTCTTTGAACTATTATAACTTTTTTAGTTTTAGCTGATACTCGTTTTTCTTTTACCGACATCCATACAAAATAATAAATAGAGTTTTCATCATTAATATTGCTGAAAGCTATACTTTTATTACAACAGAATTGACATGAACGTAAAAGACAGTCGTCAGTCCAATGGCTGCAAGTAATCGACGATAATAATTTCGATAAAGTATTTTCTTTTATTATGTTATTACGATATAAAGCACTAATTAATAAAGTCATGTTTTCGTGTTTTATACACAAACAGGTATCTCTTTCAGATACTTGAGCTTTAACAGTCCAAAATGGGCGATTTCTGCAAAAAATACTGAAACTAATCCAGTAAGAGTGATTAGAACTTTTGAATTTCTTGTACAATTCTCCAATATTATCATTCAGATACATTTTTTGTTTTTTCACTTTATTTCGTGTTGTAGTGTCTTTTTTACCCGGACCCATCCGGCCATTATTTTCGAAGAAATCGCGAATTTTGTTTTCCAAAAATAGCTTTCCATTTGTATTTATAATCACTTTTTTACTACCTAATTTATTAGTTTCAATAGATTTAACGTTTTTCATTTGCCCAAAATTTTTTCGTGATATATTTAGCATTCTATATTTTTTTATAATCGAACCACATAATATTTGTTTGAAAACGTATTGATTAATACGATTACTATTTTCTTTGTACATAGTCTTTATTTGTTCCACTAGAACATGTCCATAAAACAATCTCTTTTCAGTTGTTTTATTGAAATCTTTACTTTTCAACATTTTTCTAAATGATGATTTTGGAGAGAGTGGAGTATTTTTCTTTAGTCTGTATGATCTTTTTTTAAGTCGATTAATTGTTCTATGCAAGTCAGCAATTTTATTTTTTAATTCGTTATTATCTCTGTAACACTTGGCACGATTACGATAATCAACCTCAGCTTTATTAATTGAAACATGCTCACAAATTTCACTCTCGGAAACATTTTCACTTGATCGATCTTTTAACTACTGTCTATGTAATTTTACTGCAATTCGATTTTTTATTCCGCTTCATTCGTTTTTCTCTTTCTGTCAGATCACCTATTTTCTTTATTTTGCCATCTGCGACTCTTTTCTTCCATCTTTCGCGTTCTTTTCTTTTGTACTCTTTATGCTGTCCGATTTAATCTTTAGTCTTCTTAATATCTCTGCTTCTCTTTTCTTTCTTAGTTTTTCTTCTCGATTAATGTCACTGACCTTTCTTTTTATTTCATTCATCCTTCCTGATCTACATTTATTTTTTTCTTTCTCCTTCACTTTGATCAACCTTTCTTTATCGTGTTGGTTTTTTTCTCTTGAACTCTGTCGCGTCTTTGGTCGCATTTTAATAAACTGCATCAAAATTTTTCTGTATGAATTTTTAAATAATATGAACAATCAATTATATATTTACATTAATAGATACAATTAGTTTAGAACTATTTCATTTATAATTTAAATGTGAATTTTCATTGCTATGATTAGTTATCTATTATACGATTACACAGATTACAGAGAGTATATGAGAATAGTAAGATTATACCACGGAGATCACTTTCCACGGTGTTTACAGAATTAATCTTTGTAACAATTTAGCAATAAAACTATACATTTTGTAAAATCCACTTACCTTAAAAAAGATGATCTGCATTCCTGTACTTTGACAGATTAAATTTTCAAATCAAGTAATTTTTGACACAGACAACTCGCACACGGTGTTTACGCTCGATGAATGTGCGCGTTTCTAGTGAACACATAAGTCTCACGGTCACCTAGCCAGCATTATACTTGCGTTTCTTTAAGCTACAGTTACTTCAAATGGAATGTTTACATCCTACATATACAACGATAAGTTCTTAAATTACGATATAAACGGCGAAAATCCAATGTATATCTTAATTTGAGAAATTCTCAGAAATTTAGGGGACAGTATTGTTATATGCATATTTTATTTTGGTGGAGGAAACTTAAAAGTTCAATAATCGCTTAACATTCACACAAGTTGTTAAATTACATCTTATATTAGTGAAGAACGATTATCATTTTTTGTCTATGAAAAAAATGCATTAATATCGTCAAATTAGTTAACGGAGACAGCCATGGAGTTTACGTTTTTCACGAATTTTATCTGTGCATTACATAAAGATATTTTTTTTTTCTAATAACTATTGTCCTAAATAGAAAAAAATATGTCCTTTTATTTTTCTCTACATATAAAGATGTAAGTGGTAATATGAGACAGGGTTAAGGTCAGGACTCAAATTTGCACTTATCCTGAGAATCACCCGTATACACATATACCATGGGGCGTTACTGAATGTTAATTTATTTTGTAGCGTCCCATATACTCCATTTTTAACTGTATGCGTGTATTTATTGGCTTGAATGTATGTATGAATGGTGTTTAATGTAAGTATGTATGGTTTTATGCTGTCCCTTTTATTTTTACTTTTCGATTGAAAGATATGAGACTGATTTTTGCGAATTTTATTTTGTATTAGTGTATTATGAAGCTGTAACTGTGATATCACTTATGTATTCTGACCTACAGTATTTAATCTGTAATCGACTGTGATATATCGCAAAAAGCGAATTTTTGTAGCAATATTGTACTATGATTGTATTTCTTTTATATGCATTTACAGCATTGTAATTTTTTGTTTCACTACAAAATAAATTTATATCTTTCTTTCTTTCTCTTTCGCTCCCTCGGAAAAATGATAAAAAGTAGATGCGCTATTTAAATAAATGAAGAATGCATTATTTTTGTTCAATTTACAGATTTTGTTACTAATTTCACTATAGTTGAATTAGAAATAAATGACCTTAATTATCTGGTGGTACAAAATACTAATAATTATTTATGTTTTGTTGCTGCTGCATTCAAGTACCTAGGCCAATTTTTCTAGCGATAGTGCTACTGAATAGCAACACCTGATTGTTGTATGAATTAATACTTGAGGTGCAACCGCCTTTTCATCATCCTGCTGCTCTCTTCCAAATCTTCAAGGATGCTGTATCTTAAGGATGGACTACATTTCAAATCTAGTCAAATTGATCTCCAAACATAACTGTTTTCATACTTTGATTAGCGTTTTAAACGTTTTTACACTGTTATTTTGAGAAAAGTTTTGTTTTTTTGTGCTCTACAACTTTTATGTTTAATACTTTTATGAGAAATTAATATTTTTATTGTTAAAGGCCAAAAAACGTCATTTTTAGCTAATTTAAAGCATTTTAAATCGTTTTCCCATTATTATCACGAAAGGATCTGCTATTACAAAAATGTTTGTAGGAAAAAAAAAGGTTTTTTTTTATGCTCTACATCTTTTACATGTAACACTTTTATGACAAATTGATAGTTTTATTGTTAAAGGTCAAAAAGATCATTTTTAGCCAATTTAAGCATTTTTGACCGTTTTTCTTCTGTTATTTTGAAACGAATCGCTCCTAGTAAAAAATGTTTAATAGAGAATAGTTTTGTTTTTTGTGCTCTACAACAATTATATTTAACACATTTATAAGAAATTAATATATTCTATGTTAAAGCACAAAAAGAGGTCTATTTTAGCATTTTTCACCGTTTTACCTTTGTTATCTTGGAAGGAATTGATTTTAGAGAAAAGCGTTCAATAGAAAAAAGATGTATTTTTTTTTAGTTCTTGCACTTCGTCTATTTATAAGCTAAAAACCAGTTTATCAAATTCTTAAAGGTTGTGCCATTTCAAAGCCTGATGATGGATATGGCATAAAATAGGAACGTTTCTATTCTAAAATATAATGAGTTAACCCCCAAAGTTGCGGCCCGATCTATCAAAAATTCATGGATACAATATAATGAGTTAATCCCCAAAGTGTCGACCGATCCGTCAAAAATTCATGGAGAAAATCGGTTCATAAAAATAGTTTGCCACTTTTTGCGATGACGAAAATATAAGTACAACGAAGAATGCAAAAAAAAACAAAGAAATAACTGATAGAAATAATAAGAAGGGGAAAAAGAGGAAAAATAGAAAGAAAAATGTGCATAAGAAAAAGAAAATAATACAAAGAACTGATAGAGAAGAGAGAGGAAGAAAATGAAAAATAGATAAAAAAGATAGAGAAAGACAAAAGCATGAGAGAATTTTGAAAAGGAGTAAATCAAAAGTAAAAAAGGACGGAATATCAAGAAAAATAAGTAAAGAAAAGTGGAAAGAACATTTCAGAAATCAATATGGATGGCAGGAAAGGATAGGTAAAAGAGTACAAGAGGAAAGAGATAGAGTGGAAAGTACAGAGAAGGGAAATGAAGAAGAAAGAAAGAGATGCAAAAAAGTGATAGAAGAAATAATAGAGAGACTAAAAAGAAAAAAAAACAACGAGAGAAGACAAAATTCCGAACGAGGCATGGATATATGCAGGAAAAGAAGTAAAAAAAGCGCTGGGAACATGTTGCTTAGAAATATGGAGTAGAGAGAAGTTACCAGAGGAATGGAAAAGAGGGATAATTAATCCAATATACAAGAAAGGAGAGGAAGACAAGGCAGAAAACTACAGAGGAATAACTCTAATGGATACTGGGTATAACATATACATGGGAATGAGTCAGAAAGTAATTAGAGAAAGAAATGGATAAAAGAATGGTACTGGACAGAACACAATTCGGCGTATAGAAAAAAAGGAACGATAGAAGGAATGTGTACTATCAGAAATAATAGAAGAAAAAATAAAGAAAAGAAAAAAGTTGTTTGCATGCTTCGCAGACCTATAAGTAGCATTCGACAAGGTGAAAAGAAAAAAGATATGGGAAAGATTAAGAGAAAAAGAAGTAGAAGAAAAGTTAGTAGGAAAGATAGGAGAGAGATAGAAAAAGGGAGCAAAAAAAAGCAAAAAGAATAGTCATGAAAAAGATAGGATGGTCAGGAAAAGAATGGAGCAAGAGAAACTCGTGTAGAAAGAGAGGTTAAGTAAGGCTAAGAAAAACAAATAAAAAGAAAAGAAAAATGGAAGAACAACTTACTGAATTAAAAAGAAAATGAAAGACATGGAGGGAAAATTTCTTCAAGTAAAGACGAACTTTAGAAAAGAGTGGAAAAGCTGGAAATGGAAAGAAAGGGAGAAAGAGAACCAAACTAAAAGAAAAAAGACACACAGATCAGAGAAATAAGGAGAGAATTGGAAAGATTGAAGGTAGCGGGAATGGAAATAGAATGGGAAGGAAACAGAAATAAAAGAAGAGAAAAGAAAGGAGGAAAAGAAAGAGAATGTAGAGAGGAGGAAAAAATGAGAAAAGAGAAAGAAAGAAAGATAGAAATGTGGATGCAGAGAGAGCAAAAAGAAAGAGAGAGAAGATGAAAAGAAACCGTACTGATCATAAAAAGAGGGAGGGGAGCAGGAAAAGGATCGGAAAAAGAAGAACAGATAAAAGATAAGTTAAGAACGAAAGAAGTAAAAATAATAAAAGGTATTGAGAATAAAGAGTCAGAGAAAGTTCTTTTTCAGGCACAGGGGAGAGAGGGAGATGAAATGTGGACAAGCAGAGAGGAGTTGAGAAGGAGGCATGAAATGAATATGGACGAATGTATGGCCATCGAGGAGAGGAAAGCAAGGTATGAAATGAGAAGTAGAATGAAAGAGCTGGAAGAAGCATACAAAAACTTAGGTATAAAAGCAGAATTTGAAATGGAAAAAGACAAAGTGAAAATTGGAAAATATTGACCCAGATGGGAAGACGGCAAATGGAAAAAATGTAAAGAAGAAAGAGAATGGTATTAAAATAACAACAACACAGAATGAAAGAGTAGGAGAATGAAGAACAGAGCGCAAACAAATACACATACTCAGAAACAACACGAAAGAAACACAAAAAAGAAAGGTACACTAACATATATCCAAGGCCAACCAAAAATGCAAATAAAATAGAAAAAGAAAGTGTAAAAAAAGAGTAAGCGGAGCAGTAGAGAGTAATAAGACTAACTTAAGTAAACAACTTAATAATCCTGCATTTAATCAAATTTGCAAAAATTTTCTATTTAAAGTTATGGATAGATGCGTTTATTATGTGCATATATTTTTTTACATTCATAAATTTTCTTGTGTAAAAGTGATGTATTATTACTTAAAAAAATTAGTATTTTTCCAATTTCACTACAATTTCAAGATAAATATAATATTACATGTATTTTCAAGTGGAAAGGAACATGTACGTGATTTTTCCATAGTTTAATAAATACACCAATATCTTGCTTTTTGAATAATTTATTAAGAAAATGATAAATAACAAATTTTATAAAACTTACATATGTCTTCATGAGATAAAAATATAAGTTACACAGTAACTCGTCAGCTTAATGAACTACATCCTGACTGCGAAATTTCACTATAGTCATTGTGTAACTTATATTTTTATCTCATTAAGACAATTGTACGTTTTCTAAAAATATTTATAAGTACTCGACGAACTCTTGTTTACTTGCTATAATTAACCAATTATATTGTTTAAAAAAGTATTTTGAAACCTTGAGAATAGTCGCATTCTGTAATATAGTCGAAATGCCAATGCATTAAATAAATAAAGTGGATTGCGAAGACCATCAGAGTTTGTTTGATTTTGATATAACACAATCATCAAAGCCTTATAGATATGTTATATTCAAAGTCCACAAATACACATATATTGTAGTTACCAACCGATGCGGTAAGTAAACACTTATAGCGCCGGTGAAGAGACACGCTTCCTCTCTTCTCCTTTCGCACTCGGCGTGAGCGGTTGCTTGAGATCGCTGCATCGTAATAGACAGTCTATCACGTCGTGTCCAAATTTATACCAACATACATATATTCTCCAATTCGTTATAGTTATAATTCTATATTTATTTATTTATTTATATCTATTTATAATCATAAATAGTTATTTATTAAACCTGTTCTATCAAATACGGCTCAGTTATTTTATTTAGAATATTTAACCATTTCTTACACCTCAGAAACCCGCCCGCGCAAGCCGCTTTTACGCGACCTCCAGAAACTTTAACATATAATATAAAAATTCGATAAGTATGCGTTTTAAATTGTGTCAAAAACCTATAACATACACTTACTCACTACTAATTAATTTTATTCTCTTAGAATTTTATTAACACTGTTATTGCTTTTTATTTAGAAGTTTTCGGTATACGTAAAACTTACGCACCTGCTGTCGATCCTAGTGGTCTCAAATTATTCACAATAAAATTCTCTAGTGCCATTGACTAGTTATTTTAGCTGTGAGTACCTGCAACTCTTTTGTTTTCTAAGCTAAACGAATAGGTTACCTCACTGAGACGGCGCTAGTATCAGGTGGGGATATCCTAAGCCAGCGAGAGTTTAGATTAGAATAAAAAAGTGCAAGTACCCATGGCTAAAATAACGAGTCAATGGCACTAGAGAATTTTATTGAGAACATTTTGAGACCGCTAGGATCGACAGCAAGTACGTAAATTTTACGTATACCGAAAATTACTGTTCGAATTTGGAGCTGATTTGGCTCCGACATCCCCTTAAGAGAAAAAGATTAAATTTTTTTTTGCTAAATACTATTAATAACGTTATAAAAAGTCACTTTAAAAATAATATCGCTCTGTAAGTCTTTTGAATATGATATATAAAATTTATCAGTTCAGAGTAGAGATCGTAGATCTTTCATGAACCTTTGTACAAAATAGTAATCCAGTATCTCTTATTTTACATGTATTTAAACAAAAACCGCTTCCAGAAATGTCAGATAGTTTAAAGCTGGGTTTGAACATTTTCTTATCGGGTATGATTGTATATAGTGAAATAAAATATTTAATTATTTTGAAAATTTAAAATCTAGATCTGCTTTATAATTTCTTCCGGTAAATAATCACTACTTTACGTAAAAAGATTTTAAAATATGGAACATTAGTATAATCTATAATGGCATAATAAGTCTATAGTGAACAAATAATTTTAATCGATTTCAGTTATATTCACAATAAATTATATTTTTTAATTATTCGATTTTCATTAAATTTAAACTTAATCTCCATTTAGGATTTAAATATGAAATCATTAATTCCAGACTAAGAACCATTATACTAATCAAGCCACCAATAAGTAATAGTAAAAAACTCGAAATAAGATGTTCCAGTTGTAAAGTGTACGAGCATTTATCATTGAAGGGCCGTTGTGAATATCCTCCATTGGCCCAATATCCAATTAATCCACTTTCCACTATTCGGCAAATGCATTTATTTATTTGTGGGAGAAAAGAAAATCCATAACGTACAGCTAAAGCTAGAGGATATGTGCCCACTGATTCTTGCAAACGATACGCATAACTACCAAAATAATTTTTTTCTGCAGAAACATTTAGCATGAGAAGGAGTGCTATACTTGTATTCATACCAGCTTGAAGTTCTGATAATTTAGACGAATATTCGTTGCTATTAAATATAAATACCTTATCGCTTGAAATATTAGTATCCTTGTCATAGTAATTTACATTATTCCCAGTAATTTCTAGTAATACATTTCTTAAATTTTCTGGTCCTCCAAGAGTAAATCCAGTCAATATTAGATCACGTAGTGTATAGATAGTAAGGCGCGACTGATTTGAAAGTTGGCCAGATAATGAAACTAAATAGCTTTGAGCAATAATATATCCAAGTAATGCCCAAGTTATTAAGTATAAACGAATAGATAACTTTTTAGCATGTCGTGACCAACCATTTCCAAATACAAGACCAATTATAGTAAAAAAAGAATAGCTTGGGCCAAAAAGCGGGGAAATAATACTTCCAAATAGCAGAACTAATCCTATTACAGACCAAACCCAATAATGAAAGGGCATTATTAATCCACGGAAAGAGATATGGCTTCGAGATGGTACCATCCATACAATTGTTGCACTCTATAAATAAATTTAGTTAAATTTATATAATATTACTAAGACATCAAGTTATTTTATTTATTGATGCATTCATATAATAGATATAAAGATATGCTCAAGTAAAACGGATATACTTTGGACATAGTTTAAAAATTTGTAAAAATCAATGGAGCAAAACTATGTCAAATTGAGCTTGGTAAATTAATTATTATTTGGCATGTTTAACAAAAGTATCGCCAAAACTTTCCTATTTGTGGAAACTTTAGTAGTGATTGAGTCGATTTCCAGATAAAATTCCAAGTAGGATTCTAGGTATAAGTTTAGGTGAAAAATCTAGTTGGAATTTCAGGTACGGTTTTAGATAAAACTGTATGTGAAACATTCAGATAGAGTCCTCGTTAATGAAAAATTTACGTAGTTATCCGCTTTAAATAGTAGGTAAAATTGTAGGCTAAATTACAGATATAAATTCCATGTGAAATTCCAGCTTAATAGTCCTGGCATATAACTATATGCTAGCACATTAAAATGATATTGTAATTTTAATAGGAATTTCAGGTGAAATCCTAAATAAAATACTAGGTAGAAATTCAGCTAAAATTCAAGACAACTGGTAGATAGAATTTCAAAAGAATTTCTATGCAATATTTTTGGCGAAATTTTGGATAAAACATTTAGCCGTCACAACAGGTAAAAGCGCAGGTTTAGTTTTAGATAAAAAATTTAAATGTCCAGGGAGATTGGACTGTTTTTTTTTATTGAATTAAGAAACATTATAGTTTAAATATTATTGGTGCTCTTATTTCAATAGTTGAGACGAATATGGTTATTCTAGACCGCAAGTTGGGAAAGATTTTATTTCGTCTACGCGAGAAAAAAAGTTCCATTTCTAGTATACTGAGAGAAAAAAGGGGGAGCTGCTGTACTCGTCGGGAGAGCTGCTGAGCAAAACGTGCAGTGCGCTGCGCTCCCTGTACAAGTGGACTACTGCTCGCCTCTGTCGGGTGAGTGACTACCCTGACTCGAGCAGGCAGTACGCCGCGAGAGGCTACACCTAAAAATTACTCTGCGGTGCTAGACTTAATAAAACGCGAACCTAACCTCAAACTAATTTGAATCTAGGAAGACAAATGATATTAAAATTCACATAATTTGAAATGCTATTTACTTTTATATCAAACGTATTTTATCAATTATTCCAGGTCTAGTCCATTAAAGTGAGATTTCTTTCAAAATTCAAGATAATACGTATTATGCCAACCTTTACGCGTGCATGGTATTTGCACGGGGACGCGTATGTCCCACGTTTCGGGGCAGTCACTCTCCCGAATCGAGGGTATTGTTGCTGCCCCCGAATTCGGTGAGGTGACTAGCCAACATTGGCGCTGCTGCCGCATCAAATAAGCAGCGTTGCCGCTCCCCCACCACCTGAGCAGCAGCTCCCCCTTTTTTCTCTCAGTGTAGATATATTCTAATTTTTTGTATTTTAATTGAATTTAAAAAAAGCTAAAAATTCTAATATAAAAGCTTCTTTATTCAATTTGGGTGTTATCATCTTCATGGTAACATTCCAAATGGTCACCAAAACTATGTAAACTTCAATTTTTAGTAATTATTAGCAAAAATCCAGGCCCTGATATTTCAGCTTGGAAATATAGTCGATTCCAGCTGCAATTCCATCCAGATATCTAGCTGGAATTCTAGCTGAATTTTTTCCTAGCTAATTCATTTCCTAAAGATTCTTATTTTTAGTTAATAAATAATTATAATATTTAAGATTTAAAACAATTACATAATAAGCATATGGGTGTAACCAGGTAGAAGACACTATCCCCACTCTGTAGCCCTTAGCATGTAAAGATGAGCCAGGACTCCAGAGTATAAATAGGGCAGCGAAAGCCGCGAAAAGCTCGATCCCATCACTCGCTCACCTGCACTGTCAATAAGAAAGTGGCATGCGTATATATTAAGTTTTATAAAACGTTACGACTTATACGAAAAGGTATTCCTCGGTATATTGAATTGAATAAATACAAAAGTAAGTATTTAAATATATATTATTTCTTTCTTTCTGTCCTTACACACACACTCCCGTTCTCACACATCAAGCCGCATCTTGAAATTATCCAGGATTTAACCAAACGTTAAATACGCTGAGTAATTCAAGCATACTGATCTTGTCCAGGGTTTATAGCACGCTGGATAAGTCAGAATTCATATTCACGATCTAGTGCAGGATTTAATTAATTAAATACGCTGGATGTGTCGTGACACACACACACACACACACACACACACACACACGCACACACACACCCACGTATTGCATGTCGTTGGGTTGCGCAAAGGCAGACTACGCGTCAATTTTGGAGACTTTCTCTTGGATCTACCAATATGGAACAGAGCGATATTTTCTTTGTGTTCATTGCACATTCGTCCTTTTTTCTGATTGAGTTTTCCGCTGTTATTCTAGCAGTCGGAGACTCGGAAAGTTTAGGTGCAACATTTACATGTTTTTTTTTGTGTTTGAAGGGTGTCTTAAAATTCGATAGCTGCATTCAAGTCTTGCTCGAATTGTTTTTGACTTTGCACTTCGAAATACTTCGGTTGCGTGCCGGCGTTTTGATTTGTTTTCACCTTGATTTCCAGAGCGAACGACTCTTTGATGTTAGGCTTTTTGTATTGTTGTGATGTGCCTTGATAGGCATCATCATGCTTATACTGGGGCTTGTCCTCTGCGATGCGCTGCGGGTAAGCATTCTGCCAGCTCGACTTTTTCCGGTTGCTTTCGTCTGAGTCGTCGTTTGACTTTTCTTCGCACTGTCGTTGTTCTTGAAGGACAATAATTCGAACAGGCGGGCCTGTGTTTTTATCATTTGCGAACGTATATTTGTGCACCTATTCTTGTATTTGCAGTGTCTAAGCCTTCCGCTAGTTCGGATACATTAGCGCCGAAAACCTCAATTACAGCATCTAACCGAGCATTGGTTTGAGCTTCTATTTCTGAGCATTTTCTTTCGAGTGTGGCCATTAATCGTATCTCGATTAATTTTTCCATCGGAGATTTAATCTTCGATATCAGGCTCTTACTCGCTTCCTTGGTCGACTCAAGGTACTTCTCAATGCTAACTTCTACGCTTAGGGAAAGAGCTAGGAAGCGCTCGTCGATATGTGCGAGCAGCTCTGTTTTGAGAGACTCCCGATCAGCCTGTGGGCCTCTCAATTTTGCTATTGAAGTAGCAGAGAGCTGAGTTAACCCTTTGCGGCACACATTTTTCTATCGAACAAATTTTACGCTTACATGCACCTCAGGAGATTTTCGGGGTCGCTGATGACGAATCTGAAGTCAGATTTTCGAAATTCAAAATGGCGGATCCAATATGGTGGACGTTAAAAAAAATTCAAAAATTAATATTGATTAGACTGTAAGACCAATAGAAAAATCTTTGTCAGTTTGCAATTCAAAAATATTTAACATTTTGGCCACCCTCTTGGAACCGCCATTTAAAATTTTCAAAATCTAAACTCAAATTCGCAATCAGCCACCCCGAAAACCTTTGTAAACAAATTTTCGTAAGGATATGACTAAAAGTTCCATCAGAAATGAATTTTTTTCATAAAACAGGCTGTTTTTTTTTACTTTGTTTATAAATATTAACAAACTATAGAAAATTTTAGGACCTTTAATCATAAATTTCAATTTCGTATCATCCTCTGATCGAGAAACTACAAAAAACGTAAGTTAAATCCAATAGTAGTTATGAGTATGAATTTCATACGTTCTATGACGATCAATAAATTCTACTTATTTTAAATCCAATAAAAACTACTCTGAAATTGCAAAAAATTGTACCAAAATAGGTGATCTCTGAGAGATACCACCATGCAGGATAGTTAACTGTGCAGTGCATTGTTCTTGAAGCGAGGTGATCAATTCTAAAGTTGAATCGATCAGATTGAGTCGTTCGTCAGTCCAACCAAACTGCAGTGTACCGTGGACATCTTGTGTCCACGGTGTCGCCTTTTCCGGGTCCTCGCTGAGGGTCTGATTCCCATCGACCTCTTGGATGAAACCGTGCACGCTCAGTCGAAGCATTTCATCCAACGTGTCCTTCGTGACCACCATCGTGACGAGAAAGAGAGATAAATACTTTTAAAAATAATATTAATACAAAAAAATATGAACGCAAAAAAAGGAACTTTGCAAATTGGTCAAATGAAAAACTTGAAAGAATAACAAAAAAATTAAAAAAAAAATTAAAAAACGAAAGAAATTCAATTTTAATTGAGTTTAGAAACTTTTAACGCGTCTCTCTAACCTCCAATGGTGGAGCGATAGCTCAGCTGATGCATCGACGCAGACCTCCGCGACGTCCCGAAAAAGCAAAGCCGACCATTTCTTCAAGGGGCTGCGCGTCCTTCGTAGCGCTCGAGAACGGCACTATTGTCGGCATGCAATTGCAAATCGGCATGCAAATTTTTTTTGATCATCATTAAGTATTATAACTTACATAAACTTTCAAAGGCTATATGCCTTACTATATTATATAGGCGGGTTACTATGGTAAGTAACCATATTGCCACCTCTGAAATTACGCATGTATCATAATCATTCGATAGGGGTTGGAAACAAACTTCCACAGCCAAATTTTCAGCCCCCTAACCCCTGCGCATTCGCAGTAAGCTTAAAAAACGTGTTTTTCTTAGATTATTTTATTCTGACGCCTGTTTGCATGAAAATTTTTTGTGAAAAATCACAGAAGTCGGTTATTATGTGGTAACTAAGCACAAATTTTTTTAGATAACATAACCTCAAATATGGGTTCTAAAAAAATTATTTAATTTCTAAATCTTTTTTCACACCCTTGCTTTTGAAGTGCCACTTTTTAAATACAGGTTTTTTATGTATTTTTTTCCGCTCTTTATGATAGTGCTATTATTTCTTATTTAAAATGATGCGCCACCCCACTTTTGACTTTTTCGCGCTTTTTTCGCGTTTTAGGACAGGTTATGCTACTTTTTGAGTATCTTCTTCTGCTTTTTATTATGGTATTATTTTAATAAAGACTTTTAATATAACGCGTTCAAATATTAGCGAAAAACCTGATTTTTTAAGATTTCTTACGCTACTATTAGATTGTAATACATTCTTAAGGCTTAGAATTATATTGTCCATATTTTTTCATATTTCCAATGACGGTGTTATCAAAATTGTGATATTTTTATTGCCTTACACTCTGTTATCAGCCGAAATCTAACCTTTTTAAAGTTATGTGATATTTTTGAATCATTTAATCATTTTGAGACAGTAGCAATTAAACTGTTTCCATTTTTAAATATCATCTGGGTGCAGTTTCATACTTGCAAAAATATAATTTTTTGAGGTTATGAGAGGTTACGAGACAAATCAATATATGATAAAATCCCTGGAATGTTACCATCTGTTAAAATAATATCGCATGAGTGCTATAGCAAGATTACAGCAATATTATGCAATACCACAGTAATATTACGAGAATATTATAGAAACATTAACGTAATTTCACAGCAATATCTCTGTAATATTACATAATATCATTATGGGTTACTAGGAATGTTATATCAATATTGTTGCAATATCAGCGAAATATTTCGATTATACCACTATAACATTGCAATATACATTTGCGAGAAAATAAATAATAGTATTCTATGTGTACCATTTTCCTTGACTGTATAATTGTTTTATATTATAAATCTAATTGTAATATATTTTAAATTTTTTATTTAAAATATAAGTTAGTACATAAATCAGTAAAAAAGTTTAAATGTAATTATAATTTTAATTATTAAGTTTCCTTATCATTCTCATGTAGTTGTTGCTTTTGTGGTTGTTTTGCTCTGAAAATATAAAAATAATGTAGTATTTATTTATAATACTGTCATCGAAACTCGGGCATTGCCGTACTCACTTTTTTCTACTTATACGAGTCGATGCATTCGTCAACCAAGTCCCCATTTGCAATTCCACATTATGATCCGTAATATTGGCAAACATGTTTGTTACAGCAACTGAAAAATTATAAAATACTACATTTAATACTATATACCACAAAATTACTACCATTGCTGTCTCGATTCGTAATTAGTTAAGCAGACGACAAGACCCAATTCCTAATCAATTTCATTTGAATAAAAGTATATCTTACCACAATCGTTTATGTTTTGTTTGTAAATTTTCCATCATTTTAAATAATCATTTTTTTACGCGGAAAAGAAAATTTTTACTACTACGATTAGGAATCGGGACAGTAACGGTAATATTAAATTTATAAAGTAAATGTGTATATGGAAGTACTTAAAGACAACACATCTGGACATCGTGTACTCTCCAAAACTTTTCTTTCTTTACCTTCCTTTGAAACTAAAGCCTTCTGCTACTGTATCGACCATGATCTTAAACATTATGTTGTTTATAAGGTCATGGTAATCCTTACCCCCTCTTTCTGATAATACTTCCACCTATAATTAATACAATATATTCCGTAATAATCTATTAATTTTTAAGGGCACTAGACAGTCAAAATATCGAATGTTAAAATGTATTTTCAAAAATCATGATCTATAGATCAAGAGGAGAACCGAAAAAATTAAAAAGATTACATATGATTTTTTGAGAATATTTAATGGATATTAATTCGCTTTCAATCTTTTGCAATAACAGATTTGTATTATTTTTCCTTCATTTCATATTTCTTTCATCTACACTTAAGATTCCTACCTTACCGGTTCTGGCAAATAACGAAATGAATATATAGTTAGAACTTAATTTTTGAAAAAAAAGCTCTGTTAGCGCCGCGGTAATGATGTAAAGATTACTTGGTGAAGTTTCATGAAATTCCATTCACAACTCGCACAAATTTTTTTCCTCGAAAATTTCGTGCGTAATGCACAGCGATTTTTATCTCCGAAATTTTCGAGGAAAAATATCTCAGCGAATTATGGATGGAATTTCATGAAACTTGAATCTCCTAATCTTTACACCATTATCGAGGTACTAACAGAGCGTTTCTTTTTTCAAAAATTAGTCTCTACACTGAGAGAAGATTCGCACTGTAGCCGTCAGGGGCCCAGTGCTGTAGCGCTATCGCGGCTACCGTGCTGATACTAAACCATTTGCCGGAGCTCTGCCGTCCGGCACAGGCAGAGAGCTGCGCTCTTTGTACGAGAGACAGCTGAAGCACCAATGTGAAGATGCACACTCATGTCTTTTTCTGCTATAATTAATAGGATTATAAAAATGTGTTAAGGTTTTAAGGAAAGTTTTGAAGGTTAATTAAATTAAAATTGGTCTGATATAGAAAATTACAATGTAATAAATTATGTAATATATTATAATTAAGTTAAACAAATGACTATAAATTTAAATATAAATTACTATGCATTAGTATTCTGTTCCCAATTCATCCTTTCATTCTCAGTACTACAATTAGCAGTATCAGACAAAATACTTATATAATTTTTATCAATAGTGCTGTCTGTTTTACTTACTATTACCATTGCTTCGTCCAAAGATTGATTTTTATTTATTAGTGCAGTTTTGTAAGTATTTAATTTTAAAATAAAATCTAATGCACCAGGATAGTCTTTTAAAATATTTCGAATTTCATCATTTAATAATTCAAAAAATGATTCATCAGTCACATCACTTGCTAATTTTCTTCAAATGAATTTTCAAGGCAAATGAAATCGTAAATAAAGTAAGAAAAGAAATAAAGTATTTACGATGTATACAAATAAGCTCATGCGTGTGTTATACCAAACATAACCATTAACCTTTTCGCTCCGGGACTGGTCCATATATGGACCAACAAGAAAAGCGAACGTAATAGATGTTTATAAGGTCAATTTAATGCACTAAATTTAGGAAAAATATTGAAAAAAATCCTGGTTACTTCTTTGACCTTCAAAATTGAATTTGAAGGTCAAACAATGAAACTGCGTATTTGCGCTTGAAAATTGGTATACTTACGTTTTATGAGTCGCTGAATACGATAAAATTAGTAAAAAATTCTAGTGACTTCTTTGACCTTGAACTTTGAAGGTCAAAGTATGAAAATGCGTATTTGCGCTTGAAAACTCTTTTTATTATTTTTATCGTATTTAGCGGTTTATAAAACATAGGTATACCAATTTTCAAGCTCAAATACGCATTTTCACTATTTGACCTTCAAAGTTCAAGGTCAAATATGAATCTGACATTTTTTTCACTATTTTTATTGTAATCAGCACATCAAAAAACATTGAAAAGCGTTCTTAAACCTTCACTTATAATTTTTTACATTAGCCTTAACTTTCTCTCCGGGAGTGGTCCATATATGGATCAGCACTCCGTGTGGC
>UELV01175397.1:0-31109 GCA_900490015.1 Megastigmus stigmatizans | reverse complement strand
GTGTCGTAGATTTGCTTTTTAATAGATCATAGCATTGTAAAAATATATTTAACTCAGCATTGCATTTCTATAGAAACGTATGCTTTGTTTTTTCTGATGGAACTTATTACATGATGTGTAACGCCTCAAATAGGAAATAAACTTTATCTTTCATATTATTGTTGCATTTTAAATCAAAAGAAGCCGTATTAGCATCTGGTGTGAAATGGTAAAACAAACAGACTGGGACGACATTTTCTGTTCAAGAAATAAGTAAAATTATGGTCCGAAGGGAAATCAACAATAACTTGGAGTGCAGACAGACGAATAAAGAAAGTATAATTGTATAACTGTCTCGAGAACGAGAAGAAGCTAATAAACTCGACAGATGGAAACGAGTTAAAACTCTCTTTGGGAATTGTCAAAGATGCACTGACTCATATTCTAAAGGATTATAATTTCACGTGGTATAATATTATATGCAGCTTGAGACCGCAATGTGTGCGTTTCAAAGGAAAGATGAGGTAACCTTACGTATATGCTAGTCAAAAAAGATTAAAAGGTAATATAACATTGCTATATGTAGTTTTCTAAAAATTTGTGAAAATATTTTCATTTTTTTGGCATTTGGGATAAAAAAATGATTTTTCAATTCATAACAGTTTACAAAGCAATCGTACAATTTCAATTTCCAATCCTGTAGAAAATGAAAAAATAAATTGTTTCTTCGTATTCATTTCTATTTCTACGAACTTTTCTTTTACTTTATCGTTACTGAATCAAATAAGTGCGGGCACTATTATTGAAGAAGTTATATTTCGTGTAATAGGCACCGTATGATCGGCAAACTATCACGTGACAAAGAATGATAGGACTCTTTTAATATCATGCGAGCAGTTTCGACTTTAAAATTCTATTTTTTACAAGCATCTCGCAGAAAAATAATAAAGCCTTTGACTTTGCTCGTTTTATTTGTATTCACATATTCCAGATGAAAATGTTTACAAAAGAGGGGCTACATGCTATAAAGCCAAAGCATAATAAAAACGCGTAAAAAATGTATTCAAAGCAAAATTGATAAGCGTATTTTTATAAGCTAGAATAGCCTGAGCTTTAATCAGGTAAAAATGGGGCGATGTTATAAAGAATCGAAAACAATGACATTCAGTAATAATTTTAAAATTGTTGCCTGAAGTGGATGGGAAAATGAACGCTTTCGTTGAACAAGTATTTCATTTAAGTGCACAATATATATTAATGGATATAATAAATTTTTCATTAATATATCATTTTCTTTTAACTCAATTATAAAGATAAATAAATGATTATTGTCATTTTTAATTAATTTACATGCATGTAGTTAAATTAATATTCAATAGAAAAAGCTTCTACATTATGATCCATGTATTTATATTAAAATTAAGAGTTTTGAATTACGATTTCATATTTCTCTATAATTATCAAAATTAAAATGAATATTATGCTTGTATTATGCCTTGAAAAAATTCAGCATTTAGATCAAAATGTGCAATTTTGACGTTTACATTAATCTTTTAAGTTATTGATATTAATTTGTCGTATTCATTATCTTTCCTACCGAAGTTTATAACTTTTTAAGTATAAATTTAAAAATTATTGAATAAATTATAATAATTTTCAAGTTCTCTTGTTGATGAGCAAAGTGAAAATTAAATAATTCATTGCGATGAACGTTTTGGAAAGGAATTAGAATCTTTGTGCCATGATACAGTATTTGATAATTTGAGCTTACTTTTTTGAAATGTATGTTTAATTCATTGTATTTTATACTATCCATCCTCTTCGTATTACGTGGCTGTTAGAAATAAATGCAGCTGGTTTTGAAAAAAGAGAAAGACAAAGTCGAAGCGGAGCAGATGAAGAAAATGAGAGACAGAAACAAAAGCGTTAGAGAGAAAGTGACGTATAAACGAGGTAGTGGTATAGCACATTGAAGGCCTTTTTGATTATCGAATTTACGAGGAGGTCTGCACATGCGTGAAATTTCATTATTAACGAGTAGAGTGATTTTGTCTGAAGTCTTCTTTTTATAGGTATGGTTTATTTATACTCCTACTATTATCGGTGCTAATCAGCGAACACGGTCTACGGTATGTTTGTAAACTAAGCACATGTAATATTTTACAAAGGTGCTTGTGTCAACCCGGTCGAGCCTTGGGCTCGAATCCGGGACCTCCGGATGACCTTCGTTCTGCCGACCGAGTCACCGAATACTATAGGTCTATTTCGTAAGTCTTGCGTGCGTGCACGCGCATGGCGCGACAAAGCAACGTGACATTCGACGCTTGATTACGGGAAATTACGCTACGGTGGGAAAAATGGGCTTCGACTATGGGCCGCCGCCGTCGTGCGACAAACTCGACGTTTATATTCCGTTTAAGAAAGGTTTTTAATGCCGCAACTAACTATGCCCGCGGTAAACCCTCCCCCGGATTGCGTTTTATCAAGCGTCAGATTTTTAATTTATAAATTTTATTTTGCACGAAACTATATCTCCCTGCGGATTTTCATTAAAAAGCTTGAATTTGCTTGCTTTTCTTCTCTTTTAATTATTTTTCATTCTCTGGAAAAAAGGGTTCCCTCTTTGCGTATCTTAATTGCTCTCAATTTTAAGGGAACATTTCAATTTGACGTCTCTGGCATTGTGCAATTTTATTGGAAAAGAGATTGTTTTGAAATTTTTCCATTACCAGAGATTATTGTAATGGTTGATTTGAAACGATTTTTATTATAAAACTTATATTAGTAAGTATACTTACGAATACGTTACCAAACTTCGCAAGATGGCCGCAATATTCGATTTAGTCTATATATTGACGTGCTATACCAGAAGAACTTCATTAATACGCACTTACAAGTAGGACCACAGAAAAGCAAAATCTAAACAAAACAAATATTATTTACTATCTTTAGACCTATAAATCCACTTTTACAATATGTGTAAACTACGAAAAAACCTAACCTTTAAATAAACTCAACTTTGTCGCGCTGATTTTGATCAAAACCTTGTTCTTGAATTATCCTCAATTCGTTAATTTCTGAAATTACGCAATTGGAAGCCCTAAAATTCAATTCTCAAAGAAAATCAGCTAAAGAAAGAAGAAGCCGAAGAGAGCATAAACTAAAAGGCATGTACTGAACTCTCTATCGCTCGAGCAGACGAAACTCTCCTTTATAGAGTATAAGGAAGAAAAATAACAACAAGCAACGAAAGAAGAATAAGAAGCAGCAGAGCACAAAGAAAGGGAGTAAAGCTAAAAGAGGACAGACAGAGGGGGAGAGAGAGAGACAGAAAGAGAAAGAGAGAGAGAGAGGGAGAGGGAGAGGGAGAGAGAGAGAGAGAGAGAGAGAGAGGAGTCGCACACTTTCCCAACCAGTGCCAGAAGAGGCTCCAAGAGAGCTGCTCTCGAGGATGAGCGGAATTGCCAGGTACAGCGGTCAGGATGGTGTAGCCTCGCTCGGTGAGTTAGAGAGAGATACATAGAACTCCAAAGATGTTTCTTTTCTATATACCTTTCCCTCTCCTCTGCTCGCTTTGTCACTCTTTCACTTTCTATTCCGAGGAATTGCACTGCTCAGAATTTCAAAAGTCGGATTAGGAGAGGGAGAGGGAGAGAGAGCGAGAGAGAGAGAGAGAGAGAGAGAGAGAGAGAGCTTTTAATTTGCCTTTTTTGCAGCTCTACGTATTTCCTTTTTTATCACCCGTGTGCGGAGGTCGTTTGGATTTCGAGGTTATATTAGTGCAAAGGGCAGGATTGTTTTACCTTAATTCGTGGGAGGTTTGCACATATCAATTTTGAGTTGGTTGATTAGAGGTGTCAATACGTGTGTACATGCTAAAGCAAAGTTGAAGTTAAAAAATGAATTTACGTTGATTATTTCATTACTGCAATTTTATCTTTGTATTTCTATAAAGAATCTAATTTAATCGAATCTTATATAAATTTAAACGAATCTAATGTATTTTGTGCGAAATTGTAAGTTACTTTCCGAGCTAGTAGTTAGCTGTAAAAGATATTTTGTCTAGTCTAATAAACGAAATTTTATTATTTAACTACACGCATGACTAATTTAGTGTGAGCTTAGCTTTATTTACTTTATTTTGATCATTTACTTTAAAGTTTATTTACTTACTTATTTATTAATTTATTTATTTACATTAAACGGGCATAGCCCTTTTTGACAAAGTAAGACAAAAAAGTAATGGTCCAAGGTTGGAATCTTGTGGCATCTCGGATACTACAGCAAGAGGTTCAGAGATACAGTTGCTTATTCGAACAGATTGGTAACGATTAGTTAAATAAGAAGAGAGAAGAGGTTTCACGCTCACCAATATTTCATACTTTTGCTAGTAATAGTGATTAACACTATCAAACGTCTTAGAAAAATCATTATAGAGTGCATCATCTGCATCATTGCATCGATTTGCTGAAAATTTTCTAGTGCCTCGGATAAAAACTAGTTAAAGATCAATAAATTAGTGAGTGTGGAACTTTACAAAACCATGCTGCTGAGACACTAGTTTAGATGCAAGTCTAAAAGATAATTCCTCTGTAATAAAAGTATAAAATATTTTAGGTGGGGAATTGAAATAAGGGTGATAGTTAGAAATATTATGTTTATCTCCAGACTTATAAATAGAATAGATGTATGAAAATTTCCAAAATTCAGGGAATTGACCAGATGACAATATTCCATTAAAAATTTTTATAACTGGCTGTTCCAAGGCAATACTTAATAAAACATGTCGGTATATTGTCACGCATGGACATTCTTTTAAATTTTTGACAATACACTGGAAGAATCCTACAGAGACAACAAGCTCAGATAATACATCATTTGAATTGTCAATCACCAATCCATTGATAGGATCCGAGCTATACACCGACGAAAAATACGCTGAAAAAAGTTTCGTAGTTTCTTTATCATTATACGCCTGCCTCTTCTGTAAAAAAAGTTCTAAATGGGATATCAAAATCAGATATTAAAGTTTTTATATAAGATCAGAAACAACGGATATTTATCTTTAGACTAGATTCAACAGAGACAATATATAATTTCTATATTTAATACGAGATAATCGTATACATAAAGCTCGAAGTCTTTGAAATTCAATGTAATATAACATATTATTACTAGATTTCCAGCGACAGTGCGCACGCTTTTTGTCCTGAATCGCTCGTTTAAGTTCCAAATGATACCGCTTAGGATATCAGGAGTGTTAATTTCCTGATGTGTTAATAATAAATATCATCATTCACATCATGTCCCGATAGTAACATTGTATTAAAATAATTACGAATGCCTATATCACCCCACGACCCATATCGCCGCACTTTCACGTACCTTCTCACTGTTTTTAAATTATTAGGATGTATATCATTATGTTTAATCACAATATCTTCAGTCTCTTGTATTGTAATCTCTGAGCTTTAGTGTGATCAGCTGATACTTGCACACTATTAGGTAGAAGTTTCCTATTTTTTATAACTTTTTGTACTTCATAATTAGATTGCAATCGCACTATTATTGGAGGCACATCACTCCGAGACGATGGTTTAGTAAATCTTCTCAACTCCAAGTTATCATTATTTATATTGGTTATCTTACTTAAGCAATCCTTAACCATAGCAATATCCGCATTTATATCATCCAAAGGAATATTGTATAAAATAATATTGCATAATCATTGAAGTCGATCTTGTAGCTCAGTAGCTAAATCACTTACAGAAGAATAATTGGATTCACAGTTTAAATTATTAGAGTTCCCATTTTCAAAATTTGTCGAGGCAAACAAAAAAAGAGCTTGCCTTAACCCATTAACGACCAAGTTTTCAACTAAAAAAAAGGTTTGAAAAAATTTGAAAAAGATTATATCCGACGTATTTTGAGCTGTTCTTTCGAATGGTCATACCGAATTTTTTGTTAAAATACTCCTACAAAAAAATATGGTGTTTTTCACGAAAAAAAGTTAAAAAATTTGGAAATTTTCAACTTTATGATTTTTTTTCATAAGGAAAATGCAATGGCAATAATTCAAAATACTGCAATAAAGTGCAATCGATGTTCAAATATTACAGGAAAATATTTTTCATGATTCTTTTAGACTTTTTTCAGACCTTTTTTTTAGTTGAAAAAAAGCTTTGAAAAAGTTGTTGAAAATTCGGGGTCTTGGTCGTTAATAGGTTAAGTTGAACAGCAGATGCTCTTTCTGATAATCCACTGAGATCATTACGAATATCAGCAATATTTGCACTATTGTTATTAATTTGAGTTTTAAACATAGAAAGCTGATAATTAATAGAAGATAATTTTAAATCAATTTTTTGAATTTCTTTATGAAAAAAAGAGGTAACATTATTTTGCAATGAAAGCATTTTTTTAGATAATGTGAAGCCCGGCAAATTTTCAGTATTATCTGAAGCTCCCGCAGATTTAGATTGCGTGTTGTGGTCGTCTAAATGCTCCAAAGATTTCCTTCTATGAGAGTTTATCCGCCCATTATTTGTATGCTTCTGGGATGTACAGTTTTTAATACAGCAATTAAAGACTCCATTAACAACAGTGATACATCTCCCAGCAAATGAAGCGTCATAAAGAACAAAACACCCACCGCAGGATACACCAGACTCGACTACATCAACGTAACAGTACGGAAGAATCATTACACTCATGATTACAATCCAACAGCTAATATTTCAAAATTAAGTTAAGGATGTACAAGCGATACTTGTTAGTCAAATTAGCAACTATTCGAAAAACATTATACAGAATATTACTTTTACATGAAAGTGGTATATTTTGAATGACCATACGTTGTAAATAACTTATTCTTTACCTACTTAATAAAACATCAACAACGTTATTATTATGTTTATATCAACTAATAGATCAATAGGTTAACGAATACAAAATTTCCAATTTCATTTTTTCCGAGTTTAATCCACGATTATTGACCGATTCTAAAATTTATGGGTTCATTTTGTTCGTTTTCGAAACCTTAAGCGATCCAACCTTAGTTAAATTATTTTTTCATTTTTAAAATTAGTATCGTCATAAATTATACAGTCGCATTAGCTATATTAGTTATATATTGTCATAACAAATTTTGAAATGTGTTAACTACGTGATAATGAAAATGTAAAAAACTTTGCTTACATTTACCCTAGCTGTACCAAAAATATGTTACTCATTTTTGAACCATTATTTACCAGTATGTTTTATTATTATTTGATAGGTTTAGGCTTATTCACACCTCCGAACGCAAGGTAGCCCTTGGCGTCCCCTTTCTAATTTTGTGCTTAGATAATCCCGAATATAGTCTCCCAAAAGGAGAGTATCTTCAGGGCGTACCTTGCAGTTGTTTCTGCTGACATCAGAGAAGGGGGGCCCAATATTTGGGTTCCTCTCCCTTCTAGGGACTTGCAACCTTCTAGCATGTAAGTTAATGTCTCATTCTCCCTATCACAGAATCGGCAGAGGGAGCTTGTTGTTCTTCCCATCTTATGATTGTAATATCTAAGACTGCCGTGGCTTGTTGATGGTGCCTGTGATAGTCTTTAGTTTAATTCTGCTGATTTTCAGGGTCTCTGCGGCCCAGTCGCTCATGGTTGTGATTTTCAGGTAGGCTTTTGCTTGCCTGCAGCCTGCCTTATTTTCCCATGTTTTGCTGTGTACCTTCGTGACCCACTCTTCTATCATTTGACCGACTAGATTGTCACATATGCCTACCGCTGGTTCAGGGCCTATGAGGTTCTCTCTAGCTCCTAGTTTGGCTAGTTTGTCTGCGATCTCATTCCCCTTGATCCCGCAATGTCCAGAGATCCAGAGTAGTGTGATCCTTCTTTTATCAGCCAAGCTATTTAGGCACCTTCCGAGTTTTCGGATTTATCTGTGTACCAGATATCTCCTTCACTTGGAAGTTTACTATTACCAGACAACCAGTCTGTTTTTGTTGACAGGCTGATTTTGTTATTTTTATCGATGATGATCGAGGTGGTCGCCCTATCGGGTCGCATCTCTAAGATGGATCCTCCGTCCAACCTCATGGGTAGCCTTCCATTAGCGCTTCCTCACTGTTCAGACACGAGATTCCTGACTGTGAAGAGGACCTTCGCAGCCGCTTCCATTATGGTCCGTTTGAAGGGTTCGATTCCCAGAAGTACTGCCAGTGCTTCTATAGGTTTTGACCTACTAGCGCCTGTTATTTTTCTCAGGATCATATCCTTTAGTCTTTCAAGTAGTTTTACTGATGTCGTTCTCGATGTCCTGCCTCACCAGACCATTGACGCATATTTCAGTCTGGGCTTCAGGATTGCATCGAAGATCCGTTTCATTTTCTCCGGTTTTAGGCCCCAATTCCTACCAATGACTCTCCTACCAGTATGTTAAGTTTTATCAAAATCTGAACGGTAATTCTATAACTGGCAGTGCTGGAATACAATTTTGCACGAATCCGCGGAAAGTGAAAGAGAAATTAGAAAATGAAATTCAGCGTCGTACAGAACATGCACGCGTCACTCTTGCATTTGTAACTTGTGAAAAAAGCACGATTTACAAAATGCATTGGCGTGTACCGCGTGATCCTGAAATCTAACATTGTACTCGGGCTGCGACGGCGAAACTGCGTTCCTCAATTAAGGCAACATGTTTCGAGTACTCGTACTGAGAAAAGGGTAAAATTCTCTCTCTCCCTCTCTCTCACTTTATAGTCCGGCTCTTCTTTCCACGCTTCATTATACATCATTTATGAAGCATCCCATTGCCTTTCTCATTTTCCAACGAGTACCGTTCGCGATATTTTAGATTTAATTTCAAGAACATCATACTTCTTAATGCTCGGGCTACATTTAATTAAAGATTTTCCAGATTTTCCAAAGCTTGGAAGGTGCAAGACAATAAATTTATCATAATTACCATAAATTCTGGTCTTTAAATTAAATAATTAATTGTATTGAATTGTCTACTTTACAGTCTTTTTAAAAGTGTCTTCATTGTGACTGAATAAAGTGTGCACTTTCCTTTTTATAAATGACAGGCACATATAAGGTATTAGAGAGATTTTGCAATTTTATGTAAATAAACAACGTTTTATGACTGTACCCAAAATGAAAAATGTTCTCAATTCAACAAACGACAAAATCCATCCCAACGCCAAACAATTTCTTAAGCACAACACACTATACCTATAAAATAAAAAAACAATAGCTCCGCACAGCGAAGCACGTATTATAGCGTACACGGGAAATCAAAGTCAATCCGTCTTCATCTATCCTCTATATATACGATGGATCGCAACTTTGCCGAGGCGCACGATGAAGTCCTGCCGCGGATAGTCGGCTTGCTATATTGACCCGGTGGCCCGAAAGTCAAACCCGAGAGATTACACTCGGTCTTGCAAGCTCTCCCTAGAGCAACTCTCTCTCTCTCTCTCTCCCTTGCTCACACAAGTTGGTGCAAAGTTAAGTCAAGGAGAGAGAACGAGAGAGAGAGAGAGAGAGAGAGAGAGAGAGAGAGAGAGAGAGAGAGAGAGAGAGAGAGAGAGAGAGAGAGCGCGTCACTCGTCCATAAGACGCTGAGCAAAACAGAGTGTGAAATTCACCTGTATATGTGTGTGTATGTGTGTGCAACCTTCTACGAGGGAATTAGGAGTGTGTGTATAACAGGATAGTCCTTGTAAATAACTCCTTACCACGTGTGTGTGTGTGTGTGTGTGTGTGTGTGTGTGGACTAATTTTTATTGGGTAAGAGGAGAAGTTGGTGGTGGGTGAAAAAGAATGTAACTTTATATACGCTGATGATTTTGTCGGAAATAATGCGCGGATTATGCTAATGCTCCTGGCTTCTGAAGCTACGATTCTCCCGTAAGCGCTTTAAATGTTGCTTGTATATATACGTGCGGCTATAGAGTTGGAGTGCACGCGTTCAGGTGATTCGAAAAATTTATATTTGGGGATGTAATTTTTGTAATTGGATTAGAAACTACTTATCGTATAGGTAAATGCATATAGTCAGTGTTTGGGCTTAACAACCAGCTAAAACTTGATTAATACTATCGTATTAGAGGTTCGAAACTGAATGGTAAATTAAACAATCGTTGAATTATACCTGCAGATATTCAACAACAACGTAATGCTAAAACTTAAAACAATAGTCATTTCTACCTACAAAAGCTTCCCAACAACAGCCACTCACCTCTCGAATGCCAAAGACCCTCCATCAATAAATGAATACCCCACTTAGCCTAACCCACCAGGTGATTAATAAAAGCTCTCCCACTCAATCCAACAACCCCTAAAAATCCCCATTAGCCTTAACCAACGCAGTTATTCCAACCACCCATAATACAAAAGAAACTGTGTATACCCGTTCCATATAGCATAATTGTATCCTTAATCCTTCTGCATCAATACACACAAGCCGATGATTTTTTCGTAGCGTCAATGAACGGCTTCGCTGTGGGCGTGACACTCTGCTGGAATTCATTGGCTGGACGGAAGCTCCGTACGACCTTAGACTGGGAGTCATGGGAGGTGGACTTCGTCGTCGCGATTCTTGCCGCTGGAGCAGCTGTTGGTAGTCTCGCTGTGCCGCTGATACTCTATGCTATGCGCTTGCTGCCTGGTGCTAGATACCGGTCGGGATTGATAGGCGCGATGGCTTACGTTGCTATGCCACTCCTCCTCCTCGGTTGGATATTCATCTGCAGCGATGACTCTTCGGCACGTTAAGTATGACTATATTTAAGTTGGGCCTGAGGTATAGGAGAATCGATTTAACAACGGTGTAGGTATATTCTTTTGTAAAGTGAAATTATTGGTTTACCATTAGTGACTAATTGATATGAAAACGTATAAATTATTTATTTTAATGCAATTTTATGTGTATTTTAATGCATAATGCTATCGATTAGAGTTAAAGCTTGTTTACTTGGTGTGTGGCATATGCAAAGAAGATTCACACGTAAGATACACCCTTGGCTCTCCAGCTTTCCAACCTTATTCCAGCCATCCAAAAGAAAAACTGTGTTTCTTCGGAATTTATGTATATAAAGTCAATTTGCAACTTTGTATAACGCGCATAATGCGTTGAATTGATTTTATGTGTTTTAAAAGTTTACGTACTGCGCTTTCATATATTTTCTTCGTGTTTTATTACAAAGTACGATGCTCCCACCATAACAGATTATTTAAGCCTTGCGTACCGCATAAGTACGAAAATCATCGACCATGCAGTTCGAAAAGGGCGAATTTAAGAAAAAAAATCTAATATACGGCTAGTCTAGAAAGTTCAGAAAGCTTTTAGCCTTTGAGATAAGGCATGAGTAATACAGTGTGATATACAGTGCGTTGTACATTTATTCGGTAACTGAAAATTTGAAATGCATGAAAAACAAGCACGCGACTGAAATAACGATAAGCCGAACGTTAGCGAATTCCAGAGGAAAATGAATCAGCGAAGCTTTGTAAAAGGTCGGTGTACTACCGCCAACACGAGCACCAGTCCATTTTTCCATTGAGTGACTCTCGCGTTTCCCAATTAAGGACGTTCTCCGGCTCGTATGATCAAAAAGTTTATTTCTTTATAAGTTTAAGTTTATTTGCTACATTATAATATATCTTTAAAATTCAGCATCTTTGAAGTTAGTACCGTAAGTCCTGATCATTATTTGCGTATTTATTCCTTTTTGTGTCTAGTATAAGATTTAAACAGCTATTAGCTATTTAATAAATTAAAATGTATCGTCAATACATGCTAGGTATCGGCTTTCCATGTTAAAATCCAAAACTTTGGCGTTAAATATCCTCGAGTTTTAATATGCTAATCTTTTCATCAGTCGATAAAACACATCAAAATGAGCTTGTAAGCAAACTTTAAAAAAAATCTAGCTAAAATCGATTTGCCGGAGAACGTCCAGCAGCGATAGCGATTTCACTGCATGGGTCACGTCATCCTCCCTCTATTTATCAACCAGTCTTTGCCCGCTACCAACAACATACTTGACTTCGACGCACGATATATCGCATAGAAAAATAATATGCGCAAACTCCATTTATTCACATTCTCGTTGACGATTTCCTTGTGTTGTTACAGGAATGTTCGATTCCAAAGCTCGCCTCGACATGCATCAGCTCTAATGCTTGCGCATCCTATGTGAGTCGCATATATATATATAAGGGCCGATGTTTGCGGCCACCGGTGACTAGCGAGAGTTTGCGCGTGTCCTCTCTGTATAACAACAGGCCCTTTCGACCTCTCGCGAGCAGATTGACGAAATACCGAGCGAAGCGAAGGACACGTCGCTGGCCGAAATTGGTTCTTGGTGTACAGCACCACGCGCTGGGAATAAAGTATTCCCGTGGGATAATTAAATGTCGGCTGAAAAATGTTGGCGCGGCTTAGGAAATGGGTCAAGTGATTTTGTTGCGCTGACGAAGTGAGCAGAGTGAGAAAGTGGGAGCGCGAGAGTGAGGAGAAAAGAGGGTGTTGGTTAATATAGGTCTTTCTCGTTTTTTCGTTGACTCTGGCTTTATTAGCGAGTAAGTTGACGATGCACAAGTTGGTTGTTCAGAATTAGAAAATTAATTTTGATTTGACATACTTGAAAATGACATACAATTGATGTAGTCTTCATCACTATAATTCTTATGGAAAAAGTTGACGGATATTTTCCAAAAACTATATCCCATAGCAAGGTAAAAGACCCGAATGCGGGACAAGCGTAAAATTGGCACCAAATTTCGGACAAAAGTACAGAAACCTTTATATACACATACAAAGGACTGTAATTGATATGATTTTAAAAGTAAAATGCAATATTTAGCTTAAGCTTTTATATAACAAAAGGGAATTTATAATTCGATATGGTAATTTTATTAAATGTTGTCTTAAAAGTGAGTGTGTCAGTATGGACACAATTTTTATCCGTTTTGCTACGTTTGAGGTCCAACAACGAAATCATTAAGCGTCGGTTTTTTAATAATTATATTGTATGGTAAAACTTGATATGTGCACAGTAAGCTATTACTTTAAACTACCAAATACTGCCTAGTGAAAAGCCGACCACGGATTCGGAAAGAGGAGGGTCGAATACTATGTTTTGGGGAATATCCATCAACTTTTAGATTGAATTGATAAGAATTATAATGATGAAGATGACATCAATTGTAGCCATTTTGGGCTGAAACGGGTTAAAAGGGGGTATTTCGCAGACAATGAAATTATTATCTCACGTTGTTCACATTAACAACAAAAGTCGATACTCATTGTTTTCCAACTGTAAAAATTAGAGTTTCGGAATCTGGGATTTTAATAAGAATGAAGCCTGAACTATCAAGTTCCATGCTATATGCTCACCTCTTATTTACAACGATAATATCTCAAATACTTTCTCCCAGTTCCATATCACTGCAACACCATTCCGAAACTTATAGAGTTTGTCTTTCAATATTTTCATATATTGCGCGATATCGCGTGTCCTGCTCCAGTAAATTACCTGGAAAAACCATCCCATTACACTCGGGATAGAAAACATTGCGTAAAAAAGGCGAAATAATGTCGCTCAGAGACAAATATGAAAGAGTAAAATTTCGATTTTGAGTTATTACGACCGTTGTTCTAATGACCCAATATGGCAGGTATCCTTCACTGTTTGTTTTCTGTGTGTTTTTTTTTTTTTTTTTTTTTTTTATAAGATTGGTGGTGAGGTTACTGATGACAGGAGGGTGATGACCAAGTCGGTATTTGATGATGTATCTTTTTATGAACTTTTACGGATTTGGAGACTTCATTAGACTAAGTTCTGATTTATTGTTCTTTTTTTGTATCACACTTCTTCTATCCATTGCACTATTTTCTTATTATGGGTCTATAAAAAATTGATACTACTCTACCCTTCTAGAAATATGAAAAGATTGTACAATGGTCATGTGCATCATAAGACGATCACAAAGATATATATGCATATCACAGTATTCACTCGAACCAGATAATTTCGAATCTCTTAAATAATAAAATAGCGCGCTCACAACATTTTAAATCATACGGTTTTACAATAAAGCCAGTAATTTCATTAAATCGTGTTATTTAGTTGCATCTGCATATTTTTACAACCCAATATTTTAATAAACCTCGAGCTTTACATTCACGCGCTGGCGCCATTATTTAATCAATTGAAATAAAATTACCGTCACACACTTCATTTGCACAAGTAAACATTTAAACGCGCCTCGCCGCAACCGACGAACCGACGAACCGACGATGGTTTTACCACCATGCATGAAAAATAAAACAGAGGAGAAAAAGAAAAGACGAGAGGCGATATATGTAGAAAACTCTTTTCCACAAAGCTCGAAAAGCAATTTTCCAGAACTTGATGAAATTCCATTAGTCGCGTTTTTCTTCTTCAATTGCGTTAAAAACCGTCTCTTTCATCGAACACGTTGTTCTAACATTTTTTCCGCCACCTTAATACGCGCACGAACTAGCGCAGAACAAAAAAAGTGTAGGATTCGTCTTCTTCTCTCTATTTGCTAAATTTATTTCTAACTGTTTGAGGAATTTAAAAACAGAATGTTCGCAGGCTAGGGTCAAAGGCCATTTCCTAGCGCGTTAAGCTCTAGTTCTGACAACGAGATATCTTGGCGCCATCGGTTCAAAGAGAAGAGAAGCATTGTACTGCCTTGGAAAATGTATGTATAAGGATTCCAAGTCGGTGTGTGCGCGAGTATGGTAATTCTTGTTAAAGAGCCGAGGAAAAAATTTTAATGAAAGTTTCAATCGACGAGTTCCTTTGACGATTCGCAAAGGCTATTGAAGGATGTCGAGATTTTCTATTGCTTTTATTTTTTACATCCTCGTCAAGTATGACGAAGTGGATTTCTTTTTTCAATCGACGGGAAAAGTTTAGAGGGGGAATATTGCTTCCTCAGTGAGGAAGTTTTGTATCAGAGTGAAATTTTTTTTTCCAAAAATACTTAAAAAGATTTTTTTAAACTTTTGGAACAAAAATTTAGTAGTATGGAGAAAATGTTTTTTTTTTGTGTCTGTGTGAGCGTCTGTGTGTGTGTATGTATGTATACATGTGTATCTCGGGAACGCATGTACAGATTTCAAAGTATAAATATTTTTTTACTCGATTTTTTGTCTCATGAAGTCGGAAAAATAAATTTGAAGATTCATTGATTCTTTTTGTTTTATTACAGAAAATTACTTTTTGATTTTAAGTTTTTTAACTTTTTTGTTAAGGCAACTTTAATGTTTAATAAACTTATAATATGCGTTAAAAAGAGCATTAATTAACTACATTTTGAAGTATTATTTTTTTAAATTGCTTGCGCCGTTCTTTTGTTATTTCGAAAAATGTCATTTTTTGAAAATATGGTTATAACTTTATAATTTCTTTATGAATTATTATGAAATTTAACACAATTTTATAGATTATTGTTAGCATTAATCTGTTAAATTTTCAGGAATTAATATTTTATATTTTTTGAGAAATCAGAGAAATAGTATGAACAAAATCGGTTTTTTATCAGATTCGATAACGGGTGTAAAACTGCTCAAATATGTTCAAAATTTTACATATAAATAGAATTTTTGTTCCTTGAGAGCTGTATATTTATAAAAATGTTTATATTTCAATAATAACTTGATGGAAATTGATGTTTAATATCCCATTTTATTTGTAGTTTCAAATACTTTTAAAATTTAATTTATTGAATAATAATTTTTAAATATTTGATGAATGAAATTTGTTTAAATATTTGATGAATGAAATTTGTTTAAATATTTTAGTTTATGTTATAATCAAAGATTTTTATATTTTTGTAAATAATTGAAAAGTATTATTATTTTTGAACGTAGAAGACTAATATAAAGACTAATATAAAATTTAAAAATATATTTTAAATTTCAATAATAATTGCGAGAATTAAAAACAAAATTCTTAATTTCTTATGTAATTTTTAAAATATTTTTAAACAGTTAAATTACTTACTTTATTTATAAATTGTATACTAAATGTATATTAGAACAAAACATAAAGTTAAAGGAAGCTAAGTGCCAATGAATTGGCAACGGGTTTTTAAATTAAACCGAGAGACTTTGTCGGTAGAGGCTGATATTGTACTTTCAGATGCGCCGAACATGTGGAACAAACTAATGAAAAGAACTTTCTTTCATTCTTCGTTTCTTGTTTACTTACGATGAAAAATAATTCAACTTAATTTACATTCTGCTTTAGTGGAAATATTTTGCAAACAGAGTGGATATTTATTATTTTATGAAATAGCATTCAATAATGTTTTAAAATGAAATAATTAAATGAGTATTAAAATGTAGAAGATATTACTAGTAATGAATGTAGAATAAAGTTAACAATATTATAAGTGTATTATGATTTTGTTGTATATATGTATCGTTGGTTCGGTGGAAAAAGGGCACATCTGAAATTTTAGTTTAGAAAAGGTGATCTGAAATTTCAGGTTCAAAAGGCCACATCTGAAATATAAGTTTGGAAAATGTCATATCATCGAAATTTTAAGTTTGGAAAACGGCAGATTTGGAGACAGACCCTTTTCCAAAGTTACATTTGAGATGTGCCCTTTTCCAAATTCAAATTTCAGACGTGGCCTTCTCCAAACTGTAATTTCCAACAAGAAAGATATAGTTGAGTAGCGATGAAATTTACCTGTAACAAAAATCGAAAAAATGAAATTAGATATTTGTTTACCAAAAAATAGGATTTTGTACATATAAATTAATATCTATTTATGATTGTATTAGTTACTGTACGTGTAATATTTCATTACCGTATTTATTTTAATGAACAATATCCAAAGCATGTAACTCGCATTTAAAAGCATTGTTCTAATTTTCACGAGGAAACGTTTTATAATATATTCAATGTAACGCAATATTCGTACCTAATATTTTACATTATACTCTTAAAATATCAAGTTATGTGATTGTTTAGCATATAAATTTACTCACTTTATTTCTATTTAATGATAGGAGAGTACATTTCTGTATTAATTTATTTGTAAATTCAATTGCTGAAAGAAAAACGAGAAAATTTGAAACAATCTTAATTTTTTTTTGTAAATTTACATGCAACTTTAAAAAATGATTTGATGTTTTAACGGCGCTTTCAAGCGAATTGTACGTTTTAAATTTGATGAAATAGTAGAATGTAATACTCAATCTGAATCTATCGTGGAAGCCTTAACAACCCACCCCCCAAAAATCTCTTTCACACCATTTTTAACTAGCCCAATCCCCCTCCCCCCTCAAAAAAAAAAACAGTTCAACCTCCTGGTAGCCGGTCGCATACTGAACGGCATGGGCATAGGCGCTCTGTACCTCCTGACACCGCTCTACATCGCCGAGATCTCGGGCAGCGACAGGCACGACACCAATCTCCATCTCTTCCACGTGAATCTAAGCTTTGGGTTCTTCGTCTCGTACTTTTTCGTATTGTATATCGTTCGCCGGGATGGGGAGACGATTCCCCCACTGTTTCAACGCAGTCTCTGCTATGCTGTGGTTTGTCTGCCAGGTTTATTTTGCTGGGCGGCACCCACCAGTCCTGTACAGCTGATGCTCAACGATGACGTCGAGGCCGCCAGGATGATGGTCGGTGATCTTGGCTGGTACTCCAGGGATTCTGAGATAATCGAATCGGCTGACCGGATGGTAGAATGGATGCGCATCACGCTCTTGCCCAGTTTGCAGCAGCCGCTGGTGAGTTGAACTTTCTTTGCTTTTCTTCGTCTTGTCGAGTTATAAATTATAATAATTTTCTTTATCATAAAATACAGTTACTTTTTTTTGTATTTTTACTATGTCTAGCTTTTATATCGAACTTTATATAAGCAAATAGAACGATTGAAAAATCTAAAGAATATATGGAAATAATTTCAATATTCGATAAATCATGATCCTTTTATAGAGTACTAGCAAAATTTATGTGCGCTCTTGATATTGAAAGAACACATGGTTGATAAGAAAATGAATATCTACCGATAAGTTTATTATCGATATCCACTTAATAAATCATCCAAGTAATAATTATTTCCACATGATGAAGCTGAATATAACATTACTAGATAATAACTGTTGAAGCTCTGAATTATACAGCAGATTTCTAATTAAATTAATTTTAGGATTAAATGAATAATAAAATTTATTTATTGACTATTTTGGAATACAAGAATGCACCACTTGTATAAAACTATAGCCTCAACTTGTATATAACGAGAAGTTTGATATATCTATAAAATTATTACAGCAAAATATTTAGTCACTAAAGCAGAAGACTAAAGTAAAACAAAGAATATAAAGCTAACTGTTTACTATTTTCCACGAAGAAAAAGTTGCAGGGGGCAATAATCGTGCGGGAGTTGCACAGGACGTCAGATGGCAATAATTCTTTATGGACTTTGAAAGCAAGTCTTTATGCGTAACGATCCAATTAACCATAAAAAAAGTTTCATTGCATCAAATACATTTAAAAGATTAAATTTTGGTCTCCGAGTTTCAGCTCCGTTTACATCCATTCGTCTATACTAAAACTGAATATCGCTTATTTCATTCTCATCCTCTATTTATATCTTCATCTGTTATTCAATTTCACTTTCATGCCGATGCACAAATTCATCTCGATTATGCGCATATACAGAGACAGAGAGAAAAAAACAGGCGCAATGTGCGTTTCGGTTTACAAGGTTTTTACAAGTCCATAGTGTGATAAACACGCGAAAGTACGATCAGCCATGGCAGATTAGGTTTTCTTTTTTTTCCAAAACTGTAATATGCTGGATGTAGGAGGGATATAATTACAAGTAAGAGACTAAAGGAAAGCTTTTCATTCGCGTTCTCATACTTAAGAAAGATCGTTGGGATAAGAGGGAGTGGGAGAGAAAGTACAGGGGGTAAAATATACAGAGATTATCGGGCTGATTCTGTTCTGTTCATGGAAAAATTAAATCGTTAAAGTTAACTTTGCTCAATTCCCTCCCCTACGAACGTCGCTTGTGTACGTAAAAATAATAGAATCACGCTATGAACGTAATTAATTTCACCCTGTTCAAAAAACAACAAGTGTACTTTCTTAATTAATGTGGGAGCATGCCGTCATGTAATCTCGTTAATTATTCTTTTAGTGTGCGGTTTCGTTGATAAATATGTCGAATCGAATAAAAAGCAGCCTTTATTTCGAGGCTCTTTACGAGCGGTCAATCGATATTAATGCATTGCGTTTGCGCATATATATCAAATATCGAACATTATGAAACTCTTAGAAGTTAGTTAAACATCAGCGACTATTTGGCTATCTCTATCTCTTTCTCTCTCTCTCTCCATCTCTAAAATTCACCCAGCCGCCAACTATTTGATTTCAAAATTTTCCCGCGCGCCCTTTCGACCAAAACCTTTTTGCAACAAATTCCGCGAATCGTCACGATTCAAATGTAAATCAGCATCCTGTAGCCCCCTCCCCCTCCCATAAATTAAGCAGAATTTATAAATTATCCGCAAACGCTTCGTGAATTGGATGCCTGAGTAATGGCAATTTGCATTATTCGTAAATATATATAAATTAAAAATGTATTCGTACCTATCGAGGCTGTGAGCTGAATTTTGCGTTACCACTGGCACATCGATGTTATATCCAGAATCACTAATTAGTTTCAACAGCTTGCCGTCGAGGTTTCTTTTTAAAATTTTTAAGTATCGTCTTTCGCGTGTTCTACATTAGTTTGAATCGCCGACGTATTCCAGTGCGCGACGCTATTGAAATTCGTAACTGTAGCCTTTGCATAACATAAATTTTGGTACGTGGTCGATGAACTATGCTGTAACTACGACGTACGACTCTCATGTATGTGTAATACATTTGAGGATGAATATAATTCGATGAAAATGTTTGAATTAGTGACAAAAGAGAGAGAGAGAGAGAGAGAGAGATAGATGCCCGTTTACCGTTCCACGCAATTTCCTGCGGTGGAGTTAACAGAAATCACTATATTTTATTCACAGTTGTAATGCACTGTCATTGCAAGTTCGATTTGCAGAATCAAGGGTAAATACTTCAAACCTCACGTTTGATTTCTAAAGCTAACTTTTCAACGATTTATTGTCACTGTCGTTGATAAATTTTGCTTTCACTTTTTCTATCTACAATTTTATCCACACCTTTCACGAAAGCAGCTTCATGAATCCTGGAACCAAGCGATTCCAATAATTCAAGTATGCATTCAAAGCAGAAAGCAAGAGAAAGCGAAGGCGTGGCAAACAGACAACGAAAACTATCAAAAAGAATAATTAATGAGTCATCGATGAAACTCGTCACTTCGCTCACGACAAGCGAAAACTTCGCCTATACCTACCTCGTTAGTAATGGACTATACTTATCTTCCTTAGCTGAGTGTATAGAGTGAGAGCTTCGTCGAAGTATGCAAACAGGGTGAGCTTAAATTAAGGGCTCGAATGGCGTATATATTTTCATTTTCCTCAACGTATGACGCTGCTGCTACCGTTGCTCCTGCTGTCGGTATTGTATACGTGCGTGGGTGCCGCGCTCTTTGATTACACGCGAAAATGTTGCGCAAACAGTATTAAAAGTGCCCCTGCGTTGCCAGTGTAAATAAATAAACAGCCACATTGCGTCATCGCGCTTTTTCCTCTGCACTACAATATCGCGCATGTGCGTTCGTGTAATTGTGTGTACCGAGCTTTTCGTGTTTTCGTATATTATGAATTGCTGAATGATCCACTGGAGCTAGTAATTATTTAATCGTTAGTACATTTTACGTAAGATTTGACTTTGACTGCTCATTAGTTAACATAGTAATTTGGCAAAAAGTGGAAAAACTGACGTTATGAAAAACATTGGTTTGCTATTTAAAACGCACATCTTTGATAGGCGAGCATGATAACTAATAGTAATTAATTGCGAGTGTCCGTAATAAACTTCTTCAAGTTGTTATTGTGACACCGGCGCTCATTTTTTTGAACAACTCACCTTTATTATAAAGTGCCGAAGTAATTTACTAAGTCGCGCAACAAGCCCAGTTTTGCATAGTTCTTGATTCCGTACATTTATTATCATCAAATAAAAATTACTTTTATACTCATGGTGAACGCGATATCTTCAATAATTAGGGAATTCTGTGTGGTAATTTTTTGTCAGTACCAAAAATAGTGTGATCATCATGATCATCATCGTAAAGATTATTAATAATAAGTACCCATAATTTTCCTTTCGATTGACGTTGATCCCATTATTGATAAATCATTACGGATATTTTTCTATAATACTGGGGTAATGAAGCAAACCATAAAATACAATACAAAACAAACATAAAACTAGCAAGTATAACAAAAAACTGATGATTTCAGACAGATTCAAAAAACCTGAAGAACGCAAGATTCTGGGGAAAAGTAGCACTGGTAACTTGCATTATGGCCTGTCAGCAGATAAGCGGCATGGGTTTCATTATATTCAACGCCTTGACTCTCATTGACTTCTACCCGGTTTCTGATCACCTGACATCTACTCAGCTAAGTCTCGTTTTCGGTGCCGTGCAGACAACCGCCTCGATCCTCGGCATCACGCTCATCTTATTTATCGGACGTAGGATACTGCTAACCATCTCCTCGGCCATCATGGGACTCAGCCTAATTTTATTGGGTACGTATGATACTTACTTTTTATGGGTCCTTTCCTCTTTGGATTGAGATGTGATTGGAGTGACTTTATGAAATGAGAAGTACGATTTTTTTATGTTCAATTAGAGAAGATGGGAAAAATGAAGTTTAGACTGTTGTTGGATTTTTTAAAAACTATGTATTATTGGAAATAGTTTATCAAATCAAATATTGTCAATCGAATAATCGATGATGACTAAGCAATGGCGCAAAAGAATAAAAATATATTTTTAACAAAACAGATTTTTTATAACGTATAAGCAGAAATTTAGAATGTTTCTTTCGAGGTTTACAATTCCTCGTATCATCAATTCAATTTTGCTATTTGATCCATCAGAAATATTGTCACAAGCAATATCAGTTACGAGAGCAGTTTTTGTGAATGAATTGACGCATAAATCAACTGCAAAACGAAATATTTATTTTAAGAAGTTAACAGAAACAACAAGAATTTGGTTCATCAAAGGTTGAATTCTATTTTAAACAGATGCACACTACATGTTATCCATTTTTTTACACCGTCCCGTCGTTTCACCGAAATTCTTTTGCTTTTAGAGTAAAAATCAGAATTTCATTGATCTATTTTAAACAAACGATTTCAAAATGAATTTATAAAACGCAAAATTGGTAACCATCTGTATTCAGTATTCATCTTTCACTCGAATACGTTCTACATATTTTATGTAATGGTAATAAAATTTGTATGAAGTTCAATAGTTTCGTAAAATAATGATGTTCATCAAATATTTATACAAATTTTATTATGGTATATTTTGCTTAATTTAAAACTTTAGTTAAAACAATTCAGATTTATATAATATGATGAACTTTGAATCGCTGATACGGACATACTAACCATTAAGTTTTCCATCAAGTTTCTTATCGAAAGAACATAAGCAATCGGCTATAGTTATAATAATATAATAAAGAGTAAACAAAAACGTAAAAAATATCCTCCATGTTTCTATACAATTATTTGCATTTCCATTCCAAGTTTTATATCAAATTATTGAAAGAATTCGTGTTTTAATATCAATATTCATTATTTAATTTAACAGTTTTTTTTCCAAATTCATGGGGGAATTAGTACGGTAAGTACTTTGGGAACTGCACATAGGAGAGTTGCACACGCATGGCCCTTTTTCATATACATAGCTTAAGTTCGAAATCGAGATTTAGTACAGAGTTAATTTGAACTGGAGTACACCAGGGAGCGATTGGCATGTAAGCTCACTATTTCTTACTCGAACATTTAGTTGTTTCAAAATCAAAACAAAAAGCAGGCAATAAATTAAGGCACTCTTTTTTCACTAGAAGAAACTTCGAAGGTTTTAAATTATAATGCCAAATAGATGTTAGAAATTTTATTCGAAGCTCTTAGATATTACATGCATAATTTGTAACAACACAGCTTTTCCAGAATAAGTTACGACATTGAAGCATTCGATGGACTGTAATAAAGTTCGACATATAAACCTTCACAATATTCAAAGTGTACTCGTTCCATTTTGATTCACCAGCTTTCCGCGTACCGTTACTGGTGAAGTCTCTTTCTTGCATGATGTGCACGCGAGACAAAGCAATTAAACTTTTCGAATCGATGGTGAGCACAACGTACTTCATCCACTGAAACTTCTGCTTTCTCTTTGCATACTTATTACCTTTATTTGTAACAATTTTTTACACGCGACTTAAGGATCAATAAATCTTTTTGTGTTAAGGCAAAAATTATTTCACTATGCATTCCAAGTAATTTAATATTGAAAAATATTAAATTACGCAGATGTAACTCCTCTTTTAAATTAGCCAGTATAAAAATAAGTAGCTACACATATTCATATACCAGTAACAATGTAGTACGCATTACAGCTGTTCGTTGATATTTCGTACATCCGTCATGATAAGACTACATCTATTCATTTGTATTACAGCTTGGTTTATCAGAGAAAGAGAAGTCAATCCCGATATAAATTTCACTTATTATTGGGTATCACTAACCACGATCGCACTTATCTTTGGTTCATACAGTCTTGGTTTTGGACCTATATCCTGGTCTTTACTGGCTGATTCCTTTCCCATGGAATTGAGGATATTAACTACTTCAATTATTGGCAAGTATTAATACATAGACCCAGTACGTTAAGTTTAAAGATAGTATTATCCTCAACAAAATCATTAAAAGTAGTACATATTTTAAAATACGTAGCTGTTATTTTAGAAGCAAATATAAAAATTTGTTAGTATTTAGATTTTGTAAATAAATTCTATGAAAACATTCCCACAAGGGCAATGTTAGATCTGAGATATAAATCCTCACGTGCAGTATCTAAAAAGATATACTTCACGTGTTACTTACAAGCTCATTCGACTGATCAGTCAATAACTCATCATAAGAACATATCATAAGATAGAGCAATCCATAATAATTATAACCCAATATTATACATTATGAACAAGAACATCAAATAAAATTTCAACTCTTTTTTAAGCTCATACAATATTTAATAAGTTTCTGATGGGTAGGCTGATGTATAAAAATGGCGACTCCAAAAATGAATAAATAAAATTGGTACTCCGAAGTAAATAAATGATAAATACCAGCAACTTTGGCTCTAAGAAATCTGTTTCAGTCAGGATAAGCTTTATAATCATGCTCTCGCTGAAAAAGGTGTGAGCGACAGATCGATAATTAACAATGCTAATCGAAAACTAACGAGCAGCCATTAGGGCTTTATTAGTACCATCGCCAACACAGCACGTATCTATCAAAGTTTTTTTTCCTCGCCGCAATTCACAATACCATCGTCGTCCCACAAATAACACGCACCCGCATTCTAACACTAGACTTTTTACTCGTCAAAAGTTTGAAATGAAGCCCCCCCCCCTTCCACATCACCGCCCCCTGTAATACAACTAGGATCAGGTTAAAATTGAACTTTTTGTTTTCGCACAACACTAGCGACTGTCGGTTGGCTTTTGTGCCTCATCCTCAACTTGCAGATCAGCGTTCTACTGATGTTTTTGGACATACCCGGGACTTTGTGGCTGTTCTCCGCTTTCTGCTGCCTCGCCGCGATAGTTGCCGGGATTTTCGTAAGGGAGTCCAGAGGGAAGAGCCTCGCCGATATACAGGAGGAGTTTCAAAATAGTTGATGCTATTTTCACATAATGCGCAGAGTTATGGGCTGATTAACCAGAATGATGTGTTCTGTGAGAGCGCATAATGCCGTCGAACCGTGATATAATTGCATTTCGCCATTGATTAATCGAGAATTAAGTTTGTTGCCGATCAAGTTTTCGAAATTGAACGTTACTGTCGCGGCTTGATTCGTATAATTTGGATTTATTTATCAGTAAATATATATTTGATTAACAATTGAACACTGCGAGTGTCGTAGATTTGCTTTTTAATAGATCATAGCATTGTAAAAATATATTTAACTCAGCATTGCATTTCTATAGAAACGTATGCTTTGTTTTTTCTGATGGAACTTATTACATGATGTGTAACGCCTCAAATAAGAAATAAACTTTATCTTTCATATTATTGTTGCATTTTAAATCAAAAGAAGCCGTATTAGCATCTGGTGTGAAATGGTAAAACAAACAGACTGGGACGACATTTTCTGTTCAAGAAATAAGTAAAATTATGGTCCGAAGGGAAATCAACAATAACTTGGAGTGCAGACAGATGAATAAAGAAAATATAAATGTATAACTGTGTCGAGAACGAAAAGAAGCTAATAGACTCGACAGATGGAAACGAGTTAAAACTCTCTTTGGGAATTGTCAAAGATGCACTGACTCATATTCTAAAGGATTGTAATTTCACGTAACTTCATATTATATGCAGCTTGAGACCGCAATGTGTGCGTTTCAATGGAAGATGAGGTAATCTTTCGTATATGCTAGTCAAAAAAGATTAAAAGGTAATATAACATTGCCATATGTAGTTTTCTGAAGATTTGTGAAAATATTTTCATTTTTTTAGCTTTTGGGGTAAAAAAATGATTTTTCAATTCATGACAGTTTACAAAGCAATCGTACAATTTCAATTTTCAATCTTGTGGAAAATTAAAAAAAAAAGAATTATTTCTTCGTATTCATTTCTACGAACAATTTCTTTCACTTTATCGTTACTGAGTCAAATAAATGCGAGCACTATTATTGAAGAAGTTCCATTTAGTGTAATAGGCACCGTATGGTCGGAGAACTATCACGCGGAAAAAAATGATTGGACTCTTTTAATGTCCTACGAGCAGTTTCGACTTTAAAATTCTATTTTTTACAAGCGTTTCGCAGAAAAATAATATAGCTCATGCCTTTGATTTTGCTCGTTTTTTGGTATTTCATATATTTCGGATTAAAATATTTACAAAAGAGGAGCTACGTGATATAAAGCCAAAGCACGATAAAAACGCGTAAAAAAAGAATGTATTCAAGCAAAATTGATAAGCGTATTTTTATAACTTCGAATTGATTATAAGCATCGATCGAAAACAATGCCATTCAGTAATAATTTTAAAATTCTAGCCTGAAGTGGATAGGAAAATAAATGCTTACGTTAAACAAGTAATTCATTTAAGTGCACAATATATATTATATATTATGACTATAATAAATTTTTCATTAATATATGATTTGCTTCTAATTCAATTATAAAGATAAATAAAGGATTATTGTCATTTTTAATTAACTTACATGCATGTAGTTAAATTAATATTCAATAGAAAAAGCTTCTACATTATGATCCATGTATTTATATTAAAATTAAGAGTTTTGAATTACGATTTCATATTTCTCTATAATTATCAAAATTAAAATGAATATTATGCTTGTATTATACCTTTAAAAAATGCAGCATTTAAATCACCATGTGCAATTGTGACGTTTACATTGATCTTTTAAATTATTGATATTAATTTGTCCTATTCATTATCTTTCCTACCGAAATTTATAACTTTTTAAGTATAAATTTAAAAATTATTATTTGACAAAATAAAAATGTTATGTATAAAATTACAAGTATTATATTTCTATAAACTTTGAATAAATTATAATAATTTTAATCACTCCACGTAACTATATAAATTCATGATTCTAGATCATGCGTATTGGTCCTGGCATACGCATGATGCATCTTACAGGAGATAGTAAGTCGCAAGTAACTTGTCTTTTACGCCATCAAATCTCTTCAGCAGAAGTAGCAACAACACTATGAGACTCCAGTGGCAAAGGGCCTAGTTACTCGCAGTCACAGGAATTTCACTACTTTATAACACTCGAGCTACTTTATTTTAGAATCTCTGCACACGAGCATCTTCCGCTCTGTAAACCGAGGCGAATGGGGAGCTAGAGAAATCAGTGCTCGGCCTCTAATTGAAGTTCCATGAGTTTGTGCTGCGAATGATCCTCTACTATTGCGTTTTGTAAGCGAATGCGTTAAGTGGACGGAGAGCTTTTCGACATTTTCAGCGACGATTTGTTAGTACTGCAATTTGAGGTTGCTACGCTCAACGTACATATGGCTTCTCTGTATGTAGACAGTTGTGGGCTTTTGTGTGCGGGATGCAGTTTTCCCAGAGATGCAGAGATCTCTGTTACGTATTTGCCTAATTTTCTATGGGGACTTTAACGAAGCGATGGAATTTCGGCGGAATTGCGAATTCGTAGAGTTCTCGTGTTGATGGGCAAAGTGAAAATTAAATAGTTCATTGCTAGGAATGTTTTGGAAAGGAATTAGAAACTTTGTGCTGTAATACCGTTTTTGAAATGTAATGTTTAGTATGTATCGTTAGTGTTTGATTAATTCATTATATTTTACATTATCCATCCTTTTCGTATTACGTGACTGTTTAATGGACTACAGGGGTGTACAAAAAGTGATTTTCGCACCGAAATTTTTGATCGCTGCAATGCTTATGCTTCTTGATATAGTAAACAAAGCTAGTCTTCTTGCACTTTTTCAGTATAGCCGTAATAAAGTACAACATTCTGGCATTTCTGATTAAGCGTCTTGAAAATTCGTTCTCTTTTCGTAAGTTCAAAATCACCTAAAGGCAGGAAATTTTCCGTTTAAATAAAGTCATTTGTGACACAGGAAAAAATGTACAACTCTATTTCGAGAAAGTGTACGAGACCATTTTAAAGTATTGATAAAGTAAGAAGATTAAGTGGGTGAATAATCTATTTTATCCATCGCTGTATTACAAAAGTTAAAGTTGTGATTGCTTTTAATAAGAATCTTAAAATCGTTTAATAACTTCTTCGACAGCAATATTTTGGTACACTTGAACAAGAATAAAGAATAAGGAATAAGGAATAAGGAATAAGGAATAACGAATAAGCATTGCGATTATTTTAATAAGACTAGCTGGTATACTTTGATTAGGATTAATTCGAAATATGAAAATCCATTGACCACATTCCTTTTATTATGTTACTTTTTCATTTTCCTGTAATAATCAGATATTGAAAGGAGCCTTTGAGTGCCCTTGCCCTAATTGGCGCACCATTTGCCAATTCATTGATTTGATATAATGGAAGCTTTTAGACGGTATATTCCGCTCCTTAGTAATAGCGAAGTAAGAGATTCGAAAAGTTTTTCGCATTTATCATTAACGCTGAATAGGAATTTCCTTAATCCGCCTCACACGGAATGCAAATTAAAATATTTCACGATGAAAATAATCGTGGCCTACATCTCAATTACTTTCATTTGCATATGTTTAAAGGCAATTCAAATAAATATCAAGATTACTCGACACAATTATGGAATTTTTCTTTTTTTTTCATCTACGCTTTCGAATTCTACTCGAGGCTTCGTGAAGTATTTATTCGAACATTGTTTGCTATAACTTTTTCTGTAATGGTATTGTACTCCTGTATTTATACGCCGCCATAGGTCATCTTGTTAAAACTTTATCATTTAGTAGAGACTTTCAGCAAATACCTCAAAAGCTGCGGTGCATATTTATTAAAAGTTTTTGGGAATGCCGCGCATTTATTAAAGGAATTATCTCTCTCTAAAACTGTTAACAATCTATTTTCAAATGTGCAATATATACAGCTAAAGAATTCTGAATAAAACAATTACATATATTTTAAATCAAATACAATTTCAACAATAACAAACCCGCGTTCATCGTTCACTGAAATAAAAGAAAGAAGTGTATAACAAAAACCAGTCCATCGAATGAAGTAACATCACAAGTATTCTTCTAGACATAACAAACTCAAATTGAAAGCAAAAATCGAATCGCCAAGGCACTTTGTATCTCTGGAATTTTACTCGCAAACAAATTCCGCAAATCCAATGGATTCGTTAAACAGTTCATTGGAAATTACGACTCGATCAAAGTCTCGAATAAAAAGAGGTAGCACACACAGAGAGAATCTCCTCACGATGTACATGCAATTCCGCTCGCGTAATGAAAAGAGTCTGCTAATCGTGCGATTCGATCTCTCTCCGCGAGCTCGCCCCTGTACTGTAGTGCAACGCAGTAGAAGCAGCCTCTGCAGCACTACACGAAAATTAAAACAATGGATCAGCGCCACTTAAAATACGAGGAGGCAAATTCAATCTCCTCCGCGCTCAAGGAAAATCGTTAAAACACATAGCTCGAAGGTCCGCGAATATATATATATATAGACTCGTTCTCTATCTTTCGTCCGGCAAAATCCTCGACTATATACCCACCGTTACTAAGCCCCGGGAGCTTATCCTATACTCCTGTGAGAGAGGGTAAAGCAAAGATTATAGCTCGGCGCATAATTATCGAGGCATGTCCCATTCGGAAATACCCGTAAAAAGTCACTTTAAAGCCTCCCCCCTCATCTCTATATACGACAAGTTCTCAGTCCTCTTCTCGTTTTCTCTATATATCTACGAGTGGATTTCTCGCTCTTTAAGCGCCACCCAATCCCCCGGAATTTCGCGCTTCATTTATATTCATGTATGCGCCGTTCATCCGTGTATTATATCGCAATTACGGATCGTACACTAGAACGAGGTGTGAATATAATGGTATGGAGAAAACACTTCGATATTTCCCTGATTTCTCTTCGTTCTCGGATTTTCTCTCGTTCTTCGTTGTGACGAAAAGAACTGTTATATATATATATCTACATTGCTTGGGTGAGAATTCTTATTTCTGCCTTTGCTTTTTGTTTATTTATTGGTGGATGTAAAGACATAAAGGCAATATTACGATATAATTTTTTAATTATGTATCAAGCGATAATAATTTTTTGGAAAATCACAATTCCGATTATGTTTTATTCAAAGATTTTATAATTTATATACGCGCACATATACGTAGATATTGAGATATTTATAATAATATGGTTTTCATAAAATTCGAAATGATTGCCTCGAAATACAGAATGTTATAACATATTGATAGTTTTCAAATATATCCTACACTACGGTTTGGAAACTTGAATTTCCCATGTAGGGTATCAATATTTATGAAAAACTTTTCAAATTTGCATGCTCAATAGTCGTTTACATAAGAAGTGCACTCCTTGATTATTGAATGAAAAAGTTCGGAATTGTTTATTAGAAAAGTTAGACGATATTTTTGAATGAGCAAAATCGTACTTTTGTTACATTATTCAAGTAAAAAAAGTCTGTAGTATTATGTATTCATTTTATATTCGATGCTCTTAAATTACATGAGTATATGTTGTTGATATTTTATTTAAAAAAAAATTAAAGGGTTATAGGTACGTTATTTCACATAACTCTAGCCTAATTATCACAATATTTACAATTGAATATATATTATTTGCACGAAGAAAACTCTGAAGAAAAATGTGCACTCAAGGCTATACACTAAGTATCAAAAATTCAAATAGAATATATAAGCACCAGCGTAGCCTTTAATTTAAATAGCACATTTCTGACGCAAAATATAATTCTTATCGCCACTCGTGCGAAGCTAACTCCCGCTAAATAAATCCTTCCTACGAAACAAAAGCAACATTTTAACGAATAAAAGCGTCCATTTTCTACTTTCTCTCGCTCACGGCCCTTATATAATTCTATTTTGGAATACATAATCAGGTGCGTTACGGGCGTCACGGACGAGCGAAAGACGGGGAAAAGGGCACAAGAGGAGGAGCACGAGCTGTTGTAAAAGGGACACACACACGCTTGTATAGCCATATATAGTAACGGCAGTTGCAGCGTAAGCTAATACGCGTTTCGGGGTTTCCCCCCGAGACTTGTGTGTGTGTGTCTCTCGTCTCTACGCTCGGCCGAACAATTTTCCACGCACTCACGCACGTCAAAGCTTCATGGGTACCAGGTACATATAATGCCACGAAAAACGAGACTCCAAGAGAAATTCGCACATGTGTGTGTGTGTGTGTGTGTGTGT
>UELV01175396.1:0-18661 GCA_900490015.1 Megastigmus stigmatizans | reverse complement strand
CTCTCTCTCTCTCTCTCTCTCTCTCTCTCTCTCTCTCTCTACTTGCTCACACGGGAGTGCATGCGCTTGTATATATATATCTGGCTCTCGAGTACGTTCGAGTTCTCAAGCCCCGTAGAACTGCCGCTTCCGCAGACCGTGTGTATTACGCCCTACACGTACACACACACATATATATATATGTATACACGAAAACCGGAAGTCGCGTGTGTATTATGAAAAGAGCGAAAGAACGGAGGCGTGGTTGAGTGCTATAGAAGAGTAGCAGTCTTCTCTTGATCGTATACACTTTGCACAATGAGCCGCGCGCGCACGAGAGTATAGGGCCGTGTGTGGGTGTGTATAGAAGTTGGGATGAGCTTTAACAAGAACCCGCGGAAGAGAGAGAGAGAAGAGAACATGACACGTCAGATGCGGAGAGACCTAAGTTAGAGTGGATCACGACTCACGAGCGGGCGGCGGCGACGGCGACGCGACGTTGCTCATCATCGCCAAAGCGAACGTGTCGTCGAGTGATTTTATCGTGCTTACAGGAGTGACTGAGAGGGAATGTGTTCTTTTTTCTTTTTTAACTAGCAATTTTCAACCGAAGCAAAAGTGTAGAGTACTCTAACGAATTTTTTTTGATTCTTTATGCGTGTGTGATTCGGAATTCATTGAGTAATGCTTGCGCGAGAATTAAACTGTTTATACTGAAGTATTTAAGAATAACTACCGTTAAATTCTGGTTAATAGTGGGACAAAATGTATTTGAGACATATTTATGCTGAAATATCATAATTATTATCTTGAAGTATCGAAAAAATACATATAAGTACCTATTCCATATAAATTTGACCGTGAAATCCCTGTAATTTTTATACGGAAGACGGCTAGGCCAAGGCGGAAAGTAAAGTTAGACGCGTTGTTTGTTTTCTTCGAGTTTTCATGTGACTCTCATCCTTATACCTGGTTTTAATTACTACAATATTTATGTTTGTGGATTGTTTTACATATAACTATCAATTTAGTACTCATGCATCTCTTTTAATATTATTAAATATAACAAATCGATTGTGAAACTTAACCTCAAATGTAATATCACATGCAATGGTATTGGTTATTTTTACCCTGAACTTTACGGTAAAATTTGCTGCAACGGCAGTTCGTCCCACGATTACCATACTTCAGGGTAAATCTTATCCTGAAATTTAGTTAATATTTCTAGAATTTTTTTCTCCATGTACTAATGAATTATTGTTTGTGATATGAGTGCAATGAATTTAAAATTCTACATTGGGTTTTGTTTCAGCGAAATAACAATCTCTGGTAAAATATTTAAAAAAATTATTTTTGATTACTTTGCTATAACAAATTTTTTCTTGATATTTTATTCAGATAATAATATAGTACTTGTAAGGAAATGAATGTTACACCTATAAGTATAATAAAATATTCAAAGATGTAGGTCAGCCTTCTAAATCTAAGCTATAAAACGATTAAGTTAAAGCTTAAATAATCACGCAACAACACTCGTATTACAGTATTTTAATAAGATCGTATTATTTTAATTATAATAAAACCATTTATGGTATATAAAATTACTAAATAAAAGGTGTTCCGGTACTCTTGGAAATAGTTTATTACAGAACAAGTAATAATTTAAACTTCTTTACTTACATCGTTATTACATCGTCAATTTGTAAATATAATAGTAAAATTTATTTATAGTTTTTATAAATAAACCGCGCATATAATGTAAACTAATAATTTGAAGCGCATGCATTATTTCTCTATACATACCCGTTTTATAATTTATTGCCAGTCAAAGAATCTAAACAAAAATATACTTTTATATACTTAAAATATTTTTCAGTACTGTCAGAATGTTGCATTGCAATATTGATGAATCATTCGTGCATCGATGAGATTGCTAAAAATAAAAAAGGATGTAGGTATAAACATCGAAAAAACAGGTGTGCGATAGATAAACGCGGATGTTTGCTCTCGATAACCAGTGATCGGTCCTAAAACTCCACGAAAAGAAACCGTAAAGATAAAGTAACGCACCTCGTTACAGCTATTCCCCGCGTACAAAAAAAAACACTTTTCACTTTTCCGCTTACGGTTCAGACGAGGAAAGAAAAAAAAAGGAGTCAGCTCTCCCCATTTTTCGTTCAGCTCTCGTTATCAGGAAAGTCTCGGTGCCGCTGCGTACCGCGTGAGAGAGAGAGAGAGTTCACGGTATGCCGCGTCGTGGAATCACGCTTTAAAGTGAAACAATGCCCCCGCAACGAGACTCAGGTCAAAATTGGCCGACTGTAGTTCCTTTCAATTTGCATCGAACCGAGCCGACGAGACGTCGCCGTCCGCCACCATCGACGCCGCTCGCAGCGACGTCGCGTTTCCAAGTCGATAATTAAAAGCTCGCAGGCGCACGCGGAAAAACAAAACATTACGCGCCCCGCCGTCGACTTGTTTATACACAGCCTCTCCTTACAAACCTTTTTCTTTTTTCCTCTCCTTGGCGCTTTTATCGCGTACCCAATATCCCCTTTGAATCGTCTCGATGCAAGAAATTCGAGCTTAATTGAGTTGCCTGTGAAAGCAGGAAAAGCTTTTAATCCCGAAGTCTTGGGCTTTTTAATTAAGCCTCTCGAGAGATGTTCTTTGATGCCGAGCTAAGGAAGTCTACAATTTTTCAATCTGAAATAACACCCTGTTTGGGATTGGCTGCTATTGGTATGTATAAGAACTGTAATCCAACAAATCCAATGAATACGTAATTTTTACATTCTGCTACTCCATTATTCTTGTACTTTATAAGAAGATTGGAAGTGGTAATTTTTATGCATAAGGAACGAGAAGCTTCGCGTGCAATATCTAAGGCTACAATATAACAATTAGCGTCAGGAATGGCCGTGTGGAAATAAACCAAAAATCAGGTCAAGCCAGCCAAAAATAAATAAAAGGTATTCACGCGCGGCAACAAAAAGCACACGCTTGTACCGCGCGCGCGAAGGCTCGATTCGCGCATCTCAGTCCCAATTTTTTTCTCTTCTCGTCATATATTATTTCTCTCTTCCTTCCTCCTTTTATACTGGCGTCGCTTCTCATCTCCAGCAAAATCAGCTCCGCGACGTCAGGAAACTGAGCTTAATTGAGTTTTCTACTCGGGAGATAGGAGGGGTATAGAGGCGACGAAATCGAGCCGAGAGTTAATTCGCCTCGTTCCTTCTTCTTTTTTTCTACTTGCCATCGTTTTTTTTTCCTTTCTCCCTTCTTGCCTTCCGACTTTATTCTCTCTTCCTCTGTAGCGCGAGCGCGTGGTCGCCTTTGTAACTCTCTTTTTGTCTGACTCGTGCGCGCTTGCGTCTTATATATACCGGACAATGCGTCATTTCTCTGGACTTTCTCGAAGGAAATTAATGAACGTTGTCGCACTTTTACGAGCAAGCGCTGTGTGCTGCTGCTGCTACTGCTGACTGCTGCTGCTGTGGACGGTTGTGCGCGTGCATCCAGCCGAGACGACGCGCACGCACTTCCGGCTTCTTCTTTTACCAGCTCGCTCCCGGCGTTATAAATGCCCCGCGCGGAAGAACTTACAATTTTTAATTCCTCTCGACGCCGATGTGCGCGCGGAGTTCGGTTGCTGTTGACTTTTTTAGAGCGCTTGGATTGTTTTTTTTTTATCTCTGTTTTTATTACTTTTGCCATTAACGCTCTGGAAATACTAGATTACAAGATAATTTAGTATTTTTTTTAATGTTAACGAACATCTTAACAACTTGTGCTGGTTAGTCAAGTTCATTTCATGCTGGATAGATTTTTATTGATATAATTGGAAAATTAATGGGTTAGTAATTATTATGAAAAATTGGTTGCTAATGTCAGGCTAAGAAATATTATCTACTTGTTGAGGGATGAAAGCAGTTGTGTATATTACAAAGTATATAATAAAAATTAAAATATGTTTTAACTTTTTTCTAAAATTAAAAATAATTTTTATATTTTATCAGAATGATTAAATGTTTGAGAATACATTTTTCGTTAGTGTAACTAGATCCTATAAATTTCTGATTTAAAAAAGTATCTCATGAATAATCGGATTTCCACTAGGATACACTTCTCTCCATTTTATGTATAAATTTTATTAGAATGGTGTGCTAATAAAATCATGGAGAATACTTATCTAATATCGAATTTACGAAGCGTAAAAAAAGCAGGAGTGTATGTTTAATTCGGCTGATACATATAAAATAAGATTTTTTAAATTTTATGCAGCATTCATTGTTTATTTTTTTTTTTACTTGGCGCGTTGATAATGCTGAATTGTACTATCGTCCAACAAATAAAAGAAATCCGTAGGTGTACAGTGCAAAGATCATCGAACTATATAACGCGATATCGGGTTACGATGTTTGCACTATGACCAAGGGTTGAAATAGTATCCATGGTAAGGCGAACATATATAAAAAAAAGCGGAGAAAAATCGATAGCTCTTAGTTACGACTGCCGCGTGCGGTTTTTTCCCCCGTGTGCGCGGGATTATTTAGGCTCATGCGCAAAAAAGGGGATAGGAAAATTGCGAGGTTTCACATGTCAAGAGTATACACTAGCACTAGTAAAGACGGGCGTGGGCGATCTTTGCTAAGGCGCGAGAGTGCGTCGCTTGGGGGAAGGGTGCAGCAAAATAAAAATAAAGCGAGAGAAAGAGAGAAACAAATGGTGCGCTTTTTTTAGTGTCTGCAAATTACGCGTATTTCGGTGCAGTTTCAAGGTTGCGCAGTCGGACTTGCAAGCGACACCTCCTATATAAGCTTATACTACACTAACGCAATTAGGATTTTACGTATGTGTGTGACGCGTAGTGTGCGCGCGACGAGACGCGTTGGCGGCTTTTTTTTCTTTTTAAAAAAATTAAGGGCGATAAAGGTAACGTTGTACTTTGCATATATGCGGGACAATCGTCTTTGCGTGCCAGTGGTCGCTGAAAAAATAAAATAGTGAAGGGATTACAATAATCTTTCTACACCGTGGTTATGGGAGTTATAGGAAAGTAGCATTTGTTATGTGTATCATGATACAAAAATTTTTATAATAAATAAATTTTATTTCATATAATCAAATCTTTATATAACAGTAAATTTTTTAAACTTCACACTATCTTTTCTATATACATCAGACGCTTTTGTTACTTTGCATTCTTAAGTAGTATACTATCAGTGCACCATTGAGATTGAAATTTTATCGAATCAGTTTGTATAAATTACATCACTGAATTCAATTAATTAAAAACAAACATTTGCCTTGTCGTGGTAAATTGTATTGTCGCAAAATTAACAAAAAGGTTGAAAGCCAACAAAGACGCGTAACAGAATCAAGTTTGAATATATATATATAAGTAAATCGATTATGATTACTTGAGCGGTAACTCACAGATTGGATGAGCACAAAACAAATTTGCTCAAGCCGGTTTCAAGCAAACATTCCGGCGAGTGATCGATTATTACATTATCTCGAAAGAATAACCTCGCAAAGACACAGCGTTTATGTAAAAGTAGCGGTGGAAAAATTTACCCGACAACTTCTCATCGAAGACAAGGTCGTTTAGCCTAATTTTATCAGAAAAGTGTATGCAAAGATTTTTCCTTTATTTATTTTTATTTCAATATATAATTCTGAAAATATATATCGAAAAATAAGTACATCAAGAAACTACTCAATTGTTTAACCTTTTCTAACCAGCACCATGAACGCACAAATAAAACATTTTTATTTGCTTTCTTCCGATTTCAATTATAAGAGGCAAAAATTAATTTTTAATTTAAGAGCGCGACTGCTTCTCGTATTATTTCATTCGGAGAAGTTAATGCTGTCGGCGGTTTTATAAAAAAAAAACTTAAGGCACGTCACAATTGTAAATTCAATATTTGTCCACATATGTGGACACTGGTCAGAAGAGGTTAATCGAAATCTCACATCCCTTTTGATATTAAAATTCTATTAATAAAGATTAATAATATAATTTTGTATAATCTGTACAATAATCCACGCTTACATTTTACTTGCTTCTGTATTTATGTATTAATCCATATCCTTCATATTTAATCTAGATAATATTTATACAACAACATTTAAATCAGCACGAATTGACGCTTACCAAATAAACTTCAATTTATCCTTTTTTTCAATCACAAAGATGTGAAGCAGCATTCGCAAACCCCATATATCCTGACTTTCCACTGTAACCCACATATATAAAGTTTAACCCTGTCAGCCTTCACCTATATACCCACAAGCAATCGCTTCAGCGCGAGCAATCGACCAAATTAATTTTGATCATCGCTGCCATCCCGTTACACCAGCTACTGTCTTTTCTACATACACACACACATCAGCGAACTCGAACGTATACTCGGATCGATTACATGCAAAAAAGAAAAAAAAAATATTTAAAAGCACCTGTGTATATATGAAGCTTTTTCTGTATCACACACGCGTGTATACACGCACCGGAAATACGTATATATATATATATATACGTCTGTTCGTGCGCATGTATAAACACAGAGGCGAAACCTTCCCTCGCCGCTTTATAGCTACGTCGCGTCACGCCCACTCGGCACGAAATTATTGTAAATTACGCTTCGTAAATATGTATCCACGTGTACATCGGGCTTTGCAGTGTGGCCCCGGTGTGTCTGTGTATTACCTATTACGTGTATGTGTGAGTCATGTGTCGCGAGATGGGGTGTAGATATATGTGTGTAACATTTGATGAACTCGGGAGGGGGCAGCGGCAACTGTACGCTCAACAAGATGAGGAGTGAGCCTATCTCTTTTTCTTGAGTTTTTATTTTTTTTTTTTTTTCTTTGCGGCCTCTCCGCGAGCTTTACGGAACTGAGTGTTTGGATATTTTTAGCTGTGAGATCGATTTTAAGAGCCAGTGATTCTTTTTAATTCTATTTTTGACCTTGCTGTCGCGTGCAATAGCGGTTACGCATTTCCACGTGAATATTTAATCTATATTATAAAAGAAATTTTATGGAGCATAATTCTTTAGACAATACCATAGAATTTTCATTAATATAAATTGTTATTTACAAATACGTGATATATGATATAATTTTTATTCTGATTCTTGTAATGAATTATTCGTATCTGTCCACGTTCAAAAATATTTTGGTTTTTAAACTTGCAAATTGTTTTTCTTTTTTTAACATTGAGCTCTAATAAATACAGACTCAGTATGGTTATAATGTTTCATTAATGCGAACAATTTTTTTATTATTGGATGCTTCATGATCCAAGATCGGAGATGATTCATCTTCTTCGTATAAAGCAAAAAGATGTTCTAGCGACATTTGATTCTGTCTACACTTTACGTAAAATTTTATAACTTATTTTTCATATACATCGTAACATGCTGTTACTTAAGCTAATATTTAAAATTTCTACATATTGGAATTTAAGAAAAAGCTTATTTCTGTCAAGGTGCAATTAATATAATTACAAAGCTATCAGTATAATTAATATTTCATTATCATCCAAGAGTATGCAAAATCAGAAGCATCAAATCCAAGTTATTTGCCTCCAAGATCTCCAGCAACTCGAGTGATCCATAAAATGTACCGAAATCCCGGTACATATAAACTTTTTTCCTCTCTCTTCTACACCATAAAATCCAGCTTTAATCGATGGCGCACCAGCAGCAGCTCTTGCTCTCTCTCGCGCATCAAAATCAAATTCAACTCCTGCCACGCTCCGGAGCTCATTCCGCGGCGTTTGAATCTGATATTTTACAGCGTATATAGAACCCCCAGCGCGATGGAAGTCTGCCACTTGGCCGGAACTTCTGATATAGCCTCCAGAAACTCTGCAGCGAGCTCATAGAAGCGGGAGCAGAGCGCGCAGACAATCGGCGCTCAATCGAACAAAAGCTTTATGCCCGTCATATCTCTCATAGCTCCGCACATTCAACATCCAAAAGTTAAAATCCGCTTTAATTTGGCTGTGCACACACTCACATACACACACACACGCATAGCGAGCCACTCGCTAAAAGCCCTCGCAAAGCAGCATCTATACCCCGGAGCCCAGACAAGTGTAAAAGCCCGACGGATGGGGACTTTAACGCTCGCTCGGACCCTTTAATCACACGCCCGTCAAAAGCCCTATATGCCGACGTCCTTGTCCTTCGTATATATACCATACACGCACATACTGCACACTGTGTCGAGCGACTGCTCTCTTTCACGGATACTTGGCTGTACGCGACGTCGCCGCGCTCGTCACTCCCCCGCGCTCGTTAATGAAACGGCGCGACGCGCCGTTTGATTCTGCCCCGAGACTCGCTCCTACTATGCGTGTTGCTGCTGCTGCTGTGATGTATGGGCAATATATACGTACAGTATACAGTCGCTTCGTTAGGCTGCTGCACCGCGGCAAATGCACGCGATCGCGCACTTTCTTTCAACGCGCTGCACACTTTTTTTCTTTCATGCCGGGCTGCGAGCATTGATGATATGCTTTGCGATGGAAAGGATGTATATATAGCACTCGTCGCATTAGATGGGGAATTATATATGTGCCTGCGCTCGTGTGCATCCGATGCGATATGCGCGAATTCTATGTTACACACTGATTCCATATATTGATTGTTCTATTGCAAACAAGCATCAGGACCGCGAGCGTGGCACTCTGCACTTAATGATGCATGCAGTGTGTCTATGTTGTTATCGCTTTCGAACGAGCTTTGCGTTATTCAGGCGTGTGTTTAAAGGCGTGATATTCTGGTTTTATAGAGGCTTTAAATGTATTCGATGCGTAATATGTAATTTTATTGTACAAACGTTTTGATTATACATTGGTTGCATAACTAATAAAATAATTACTTTTTAAATAAATTAAATTCATTGAATTTTTTCGCTTATATATAGGTTTTAAATAATTACGACAATTAACTTTTTTTGTTTTAATAGCTGCGTGTTCTATTTATTCAATCATAAAAAGATGCGTGTCCGAGCTGTTTCTCATGAAAAATATTAATTGAAAAATTGTTATGCTATAAGATATATTTCTATTAAATAACCGCTTAAAAATTACTAAACAGCGCTAAAATGTTAAAATAAAGGTTAATATAATGCTGCTATAATGGTGGAACACTTTCTTCAATTCGTTAGGGTAAAATAAATTTACTATAACACAACTATAATAAGCTATATTACTTTCATTAATCTTTGTCATCAATATCGTTCACTTATAAACATTTTCTATTGCAACAGCTCTGAGCACAGAAAGTTTTCCCCCGATAACGCCATTATCATCACAGAAATAAACAACGATTCCATTCGCGTTTTTCTCACGAATCCGTTTCTCGACTTTCTCTCAAGACCCAGACGTCGATACACACATACGTATATATACAGCATCCGCAGAGATCGTTTTGAAACGGCTCGTAAAGCGCTTTAAACGCCATAGAGCTTCACGGAGCTGTGGCCGAGTTTGTAACGCGCGAAAAACTCTGCAATCCGTCGCGGAAGAAAGCTAAAAGGCGATAATAAATCTCGTCTGGAGCTCGCTTGACATCGATCGAGAGACCGGAAAATTGTCGTCTCGGGCCGATATCGATTAAACAAAAGCGGAGCTATATAGCCTACCGTCTGGGTCTTTCCTCCCCGAGGCTGCAGAAGCACAATGCATCTACTATATACACGAGGATCGCTCGAGACGTCGACATCGTCTTTCGCGAGAGAAAAGATGAAAACGCCGACGCTCCTCCTCTTCGATTTTTCTCGTCTGGACTATAGTAGTGGTTATCGCACTGTGAACCGTTGCGGATTAAATGGCATTCAGGGAGCGATCTGCACTCGCGCACACACTGACTCACGAGCATTCCTTCATCTCATTCATTTCTGTTCGACTGTGTCTGTCTGTGTGTGTATAACAGTATAGGCTTCTATGTTGTATTATGCACGTGTGTCTGCGAGGCTGCTTTCAGTGTCAATAAACTGACGGTTGCATTACTTGCGAAGATATGCATATTGCCCGTGCGGAGTAATAGCTTTTTCGGGGCTGTGTATAGCTGTGTATAGCGGTGTATAGGTGAATATCTGATGTGCGGAACTTTCCGGGGGGCAGCAGCTACTCAGCAGATCTGTGCTCGGTGGGATATATAATACATATATGTGGGGAGAGTGAGTGGTGGAAGCTAGGCCGCGTTATGCGCATTGGAAAACGATATGCGAGAAAGTTTTTCACTCGTTTGCTGATGGATACTTGCCTTTGCAATCCTGGAAGCTCACGGAAGATCAATTTCGCTTAGGAATACCGAATATGGCATGGCTCTCTCTCTCTCTCTCTCTCTCTCTCTCTCTCTCTCTCTCTCTTTTGTGCGTTTGATGGACTGAGAAGTAGGCGATTTTTTTGAAGGCTGAAATTGATGTTCGACGGGATTTCGTGAATACAAAAATATATGGAATTTTATCATTTTATATAAAATTAAATTCTTGAGCTTGGTTATCTTACGTTTTGCTTGATAGTATCAAGTAAAAATAAGTAAAAGAAAAGAAGAAGAATATTTTGTTATCGAACAAAATTTAGAAAATGAGCCTTTTTTAATGAGTTGAAGCTCGGACAAATTAAAATAAAAGCTTTCGTTATTCGGGGTGTAACTTAATTCACCGTGTCAAATGTAAATTAGGCCCGTATCAAACCGTTAATCCTTTATACACGTTGACCGCCCACAGAAAATACAACACGCGCGCATACCTCGTCCTAGATTTATAACGTAATACACGTTGAATTTTATCTATTTCGCAGAGGAGCGCATTCGTAAATCACCAACAATTTATTTATAACGATGCAAATTAATGTGCTATATTTTGCGAAATGATTTACGTCCTACGGCCGTTTTGCAAGCCGTGCAGAAAAATTGAAACCAGGATATCGCGCGGTATTTAGAGGCCCTTACCACGTTTAATCAAACAATTTATGGCGTGAGATCACTCTTAAAGCTTAATAAACGATTTCAATTTATTTTATAGGTATTTCTCTTTTTATTTATTTCGATTTGAATATTTGTGTTTTACCCGGAGAGAAATATTTAAGAATAATTACCGTTAAATTCTGGTTAATAGTGGGACAAAATGTATTTGAGACATATTTATGATGAAATATCATAATTATTATCTTGTTGAAGTATCGAAAAAATACTTATATTCTATATAAATTTAACCTTAAAAAATCCCGCTAATTTTTATATGGAAGACGGCTAGGTCAAGTCGTAAAGAAAGATTGGACGCGTTGTTTGTTTTCTTCGAGTTTTTATGAGACTCATCCTTATACCTGGTTTCAATTACTACAATATTTATTTTTGTGGATTGTTTTACATATAGCTATCAATTTAGTACTCATGCTTCTCTTTTAATATTTTTAAATATAACAAATCGATTGTGAAACTTAACCTCAAAAGTAATATCACATGCAATGGTATTGGTCATTTTTACCCTGAACTTCACGGTAAAATTTGCTGCAACGGCAGTTCGTCCCACGATTACCATACTTCAGGGTAAATCTTATCCTGAAATTTAGTTAATATTTCTAGAATTTTTTTCTCCATGTATTAAAGTTATTTTTACATCCTAGCATTAAGAGAACGTAGAAGAAAGAATTTAATTCATAAGCTATCCTAAGTTGTAAAAATCATCGATTTATGGAAATTAATTGGCATTAATTCAGTTCATTAAATTGAGCTTATGTCACTTGCATAAAAATATTCACTGTACCCTTAAAACATTATTATTAAAAAAATCATATTAGAGATACATAAACTCTTTTTAGCTGCAATTCTTTCAGAACAACTTATAAATGTATACATTAAGTTATTAAGAAAATCTACATATTCCAGTTTTCTATTTATCATGTATAGCGCGAATGGCAACTATTGTTTGATATTTTGAAATGAATAATATTTACAGTTAGGTACCTAATAATAAAAAAAATTAAATTGTCGAGATAAACGAAAACTTGAATTTTAATTTAATAAATAATGATTCTAAAATATTTTTCAGCTACTTAATCTTACCGCATTCTATCAGTGAAAACTTAACCCATCAATACGGATCAACTTGCTGTAGTAATAAAGATAATATTTGTTCAGTGCATCATCCGTGCAATCTCTCAGTCTCGAGTTGAGCTCGCATATATACAGGCGTGTTCCTTTAAGAGAGGCGATTCACGATATACCCAAGACTTAAAGAGTGCGTGGGCGAGATAGAGAGAGAGAGACAGAGAGTGAAGGAATCAAACGACGCTAGCCTCGTTGACAATCAGCCCTTCAACTCCGCGAGCTCTGTGGCTATATTATACGCACACAAGCGGTGCGCTGCAGTGTACTGCCCCCACGTGAAAGGCCCCATATACAGGCTTCTTAGCTGCAAAGCAGCGCGTAAAGAAATTCCCCGGTGCTATGCTTTCTTTGAGGCCCTCCCCCCCTCCCCACCACCCCCGCACGTGTGCGCCAAGCCATTAAAAATTTCAAGCGTCTGAGGAGAGTATAGAGGAGAGCCGCCGCCGCGCGCGCTCTGTACTCGCGGCGTCTTCCAGGCGAGCGACCTTTTTAAAAAATTTATGCAAATCCCACGCTGTCTCGTGAGCTTTTATCGTCTGCATCCTCATTAATCCTTGTACTCTCTCCTTCTCTTTCTTTCTCTCATTACTTATCATTGACACTGGTTAGAATCTTGTTTTTCTTCAGTGGCGTGTAATACGACGGGCTGGTGGTGATGTAGGTACGCCACACGGGCTTTGAAATTCCGATTTACGTTCCGTTGTATTTAATGCGATCTTGCGGAATAGTTTTATTTTATTGGCGTATTTTTGCATAAAGCGCACGTGTGTGAGTATATAAGCGCGATTCTCTGAAAGGAAGCGAGTGAGTCACGCCTATCGTTGATGTTCTGCGGACAGTTGTAAATTTTTAATGCACAGCAGTTTATAATGTGTCGTTAATGTTAAAAATAGAAATCGATCTTTCTCTCTGTCTCTTATCGCTGTTGACATTTTCTGATTCTGTTGAAATAATTCGTTTTATTTATGTTAGAAGAGGAGTAGATTTTAATTGCGTTAGAAATGAATGATTGAAGATTACCGATGTATATTCAATTCCTTCACTTTTAATTGTTGGCATTTAAAAGTCAATGTCATTCGTCACATGCGTTTAAATCGTACTACGCTAGACTTAATACTTTAAAGACATTTGTAGGAATTTGTTTTTTTTTCTTTTTGCAACTGCGTCGCGTATAAATGAATTTAAAGCTCTAAACTTGAAAAAAATAGGACTTAAAACTTTGAGCAAACAAGAGTTGAACTGAAATCCCACAATTACAGGATTTTGAATTATCTGATTTGTGAAATATTAATTAGTTAACATTGTTGTAAATAAGAACCACTTAATAATGGCAGATTGTCTTATATTTTTACACATATAACGATTGTGTCGTGACAAATAAAACTTTTTTATCATTGCGCAAAACATCATTTAACACGTAATCCAAGCTTTTCACAGAATCATCAAAATGTTCTCATCCGTACATATTTTTTAACTGCACGTAACGTCACTATTCGAATAAATAACTGTAAAATACTTGCTCATCGTTCAAAAATATACTTCAATTGTCATAACGTGGAAGTTTTCATATCATTAAAACGTCGTTGGTGTGTCATTTGAATATTATAAAATATAATAAGCGCATGAGGTCACTTTATCGTGCTCTTGGTTTGTCACGTCTTAGTTGAGTAATAATCGGTTTGAGCGCATCTACACGAGCAATTTGCAATATCATCGCATGAATGGTACAATTACAGTCACATCAATTCATATACAGTTCATAAATTTTATCATTTTCATGGCCGTAGGACCGTATGTTTCTCATATATACCACTTGATTCGATGCTTATTTTTAGATCAAAGTATTTCCAACCTTAGTGGTTGCGTGAGAAATCGCCGAGACAGTCTTCGAGTATTGAACCTTTAGTATCGAAAACTACTCAATTCTATATGGTTTAAGAAAGATTGTAACAATTTGATAAATTTGATATGGCCATTTATACTTTTCAAACAATGTTCATTTTATAAAAGAGTTTGTTTTCGTTAAAGCATATTCTACCTGACGTCCTTTTTCAAGAAAGAAAAATTGTATTTATTCTAAATAATAATGGAATATATTAAGTCATTGATTCCTTAATTAATATTCAATTTAAAAATATATACGTAGAAAAATCGTGTTTGAATATAAATTCGGTTAAAATCTCACCTAAAAAAAGCGGACGGAGTACGAGAACATTTACTGTATGACATCACAAAATTTAGCCTTATGATGTCAGAACATAGTTATTCTCTTTAACAGCGCCCATAACTTTTACCGCATTCAAAAGTGAACAAAAAAACTTTGCCACAAACACATGTCTAACAGTTTGTGAGCACGCAAAAATAAAGCCTGTTTAGTTTACCATGAAAGTAGCACACAATATAAATTTATTTTTCCATCTTTCTAACTCACGGCTCGAACAAAATACCTGTTTTCCGTATTGGTATTTTTCGAAAGCAGCACAAGAACGAAGAAAGCTACACCATAAAGTATATTCTTGAAAAGTAACGACGGTTTTTTTATCGATGCTAAAGGAAAGGCTTAAGCGAACCTTTTGAAAAAAAAAAAAAAAAATCTCGTCTCCGAATATTGATATATGGACAATTATCGGTATACCAGCGCATTCGATTCCTCGCTACAGAATCCAAAAGAATCAATTATAAACATTGACGTATAACGTCATTATCATCGTCGCAGGCGTGTGCGTCCTCTAGTACTTGTACTCGTATATAACGGGTGTATTACCTCATCACACCGGAGTAGTATAGCTTGGGTGTAGTATAAAGGTCGGTTCGCTTTCAGCGATGACGACAGTTAGCGCTCTTTCGGACGCCGAATATCTCCATGGCGACGCACGGGGGCCTTTGCCGTACTACATGTGTTGTGATTTTTGTTTTTTGTTACTTCGTCAGTTGAGTAACTCAGACAATGTATATCGTTCTTTCTTTTTTCGTCGCTACACCCTTTTTTGTCAATTCGGCCGGGAGAAAGATTGATATCCTGGGAAATCTCAACTTGGGATTGAGTAAATTGGTCGGATATTAACGTGATATTTTCGAGAAAATCGTGGGTAATGGATATTAAATGAGGATGGATGTATCGATCGGAAAAAAAACGAGTGGAAGCGTGAGAGCGTGAGCATTTGATTCTTGTAAAAAGATGTGTTCGTGAAAAAATATTATATCTGTAATTTTTGAGAGTGATTTTTATTAATAATTATTATATTAGTATTATTAGTGGACTGTTCATTGTAAAAACCTTTCTTTAATATAAATGGTACAGCGAATCCGATGAAACACCTGTTAGCCGCAAGTATGCGACACACCCATGTATGTACATAATGTGTACCAGTTATCGATGCATTTCTCAGTCCATTACCTGAACATTTTTCCTTGTTTGTGCTTCTACTGAAATATGAGAGGAAAGTAAGTACTCGCGTTTCTTAATTAATTAAAATTTCTGTTAGTGGTACACCATTGCGGATTGTATATACAGTCTTTCGAGTTTTACATTTGTAAAAATTTTAGAAATAGGGCATGGTTATGAATATATCTATACTTATTACATTTCCCGAAAGAGTATCATTCATTTACACTTTTGACGATTTGCCAATTCCATTTATTTTATATTGGGATAGAAAATATTTTTTTCACTTCGGTTATTGGAAAATCTCATATTTAGCCATTTGTTATATAAATTTCAATACATTCGACCAAGACGTAAATTCTCGTAAAAATTCATTGACCATTCATATAACTTCGCGAGTACACAGCAATAACGTTCAACAAAGCCAACCTCCTGTGCCGCATACCTACGGTTTTCCGCTTTTTTTCTCTCCCCGCGAACTCCACAACGGCCGATCCAAACTCATACACACACACACACACACACACACATATCGCAAATGAGCTTCCCGCTGCTCTCCCCTCACCTCCGCTTCAATAAATTTCTATCCTCTTATAAGAGAGGAGTCGATCTCATTTTTTTCTCTCTCTCTCTCTCTCTCTCTCTCCGCATGCATGAGTGCGCTACCGACCCAGTTAACTATAGGCCCGACCTTGTTTGCGCCGTGTCATAGCCACGCCACTGTCTATTCCGCTTTATGTACGCGAGCTCTGCTCTTCGTGTGTGTGTGTGTGTGTGTACGTTTTAACCTATAATGCTCGCGCGCGCACGCCCGTGATGACGATGTACCTAAGTAGATGATATACTAACGATCTTTTTTTTGCCTTCACTCCATTTTTTTCTCTCTTCATGCTAAAGACCGATAAGATAATCGCGGTCTATTAGGAAAAAAATTTTCAAGCATTTAATTAGCTGATACTTTGTTGAACTGGTGCACGGTAGTATAATTTTTTTTTTCAGTTGAACAGTGAAACTTATAAGTAGGTCTCGTATGTTTCAGTGTGATTTCAAGGTGCAAGTGTATGACTTGAAAAAATGCAATTGAAAACGATCAGTCATAGACATTGCAAGCAATGAAATTACAGTAAAAACACTATTTTCATAATCTTAAAAGCTATACGCGAACGCTTATATACCAGGAAGAAATATATCCGATTTTTGTGTCGCGGCATCGACGTTCCCCAGAGCAATAGAGCGTCGCTTCCACGTACGCGATCGGAAAATGTGAAAGAGAGATGCGGTAGCACGAAAAATCTCGCGTGTTCAATGTGTGTGTATGTGTGTGTGCGGAGCCCGAGATCGGAATGTTAATGACGATTGGGCCGGTATGTCCACGACCCACGGCGATTCCCACTCGGCAATTGACGCTCTCGCGCTTATGTGTATATGAGTGTTCTGTGTATTAAGTGCGAGTATGCGTGCAGAGAGAACAGCACGACAGAAAACGCGCGCGCGTTAGAGAGAGAAGGAGAGAAAGACGAATTACTGCACACACACGCAGGCAGGCGAGGCCTCGATCATTGCGTAAGAGAAGTGAATAGCTCCTGCTGCTGCTGCTTGTGCACCTACGGGGTTATACCTACGTACACGCCACTGTGGCCGAGACTGGGCTAGTTCGTTTCTTTGCAAGATATATGTATATTCGCGCTGGGGAATCCGCGGAGAACCGATTTACCGATTGTTCTGAATGACGATCTCGCTCGTGATTTCGTGTATCGGAGGTATTTGTCGCTAGCGTTGTGGTTGTATTTTAAGGTTTTAATTGAAGTGGGATTATTTTCTTGTAATTACTTCGGCAATCGTAATTGTTGCTGCGGATTGATTATTAACATTTTCCGTGGATGACTACAATGATACCTTGGAAAGATTTAAGATTAAGCGTACGGTTTATTTTTTTATTATTTCAAACAAAAACTGATATCCTTTCTATTTTCGCACACAATAGGTAGTGCATATATAATAGACATAACCAACAGAGCATGTGAAGCATGCGAGGATCTATTATTTTCCACAATGAGCAAGTTCATTCTTATAATTTTTAAAATAAATATATGGCTATGAATCAGAGAGGAAGATCGAAATTAAAATATAAACGTATATATTTACTGAAATTCATTAAGGAAATGCTATCGGAACATATGCTGTTAGTGACAAAACTTTATTACTAAATCTTATTATAAGTCGTCTAACTAGACTTTTCAGCTAACGGTTCAGCACATTTTATTTTTTGACTTTATAAGGTAAAAGACCCAGTGAATGGACACTTAAGAACATGTACTAGTGATTAGACACCCCCAGTGTCTGGACGATTTCCTTGGTTGTGATTGGTCGAACGCGTCCAGATACTAGTGCTGTCCATTCACTAGTCGTGTCCAGTCACTGGGTCATTTACCTTATACACAAAATTGAATTTATGCAATTTTTGCAGCACGTTTCATCTATTACTATATCCACTTCAAAATTCACTGTAACGAAACTTTTCATAGAACTTTTAGAATGATTTTTTTTTTGGTGCAGCAACTCTATTTTTGCAGTGTGAATCATGGTAACAAAAAACTGTACTTCAGGAAAATCAAATGACATAAGATGAACCACCCACACTGCACTCAGGGTGTCGATGAATCATTTAGTTCGTAATCTTTGTGGCGGCATAAGATTCAAAAAGCCTATTGTTGCGCCAAAAGTATCATCTATTACGGCAAGATCAAAAGACTGAACCGCAAGGAACGTGGACACCTTGCTACTATTAGAATTAAGCTATATAGCCACTGTTGCAGCTCAGAAAAGTGTCAAATTCCGGGGCTCGAAACCAAAGAAACGGCGGCAAAGGTTCAAAGTAAAGCGTTGCGCCGCGTGTGCCGGATCGAGCCGAAAAACCAAAGCAATTGTTACCACGTCCCCTGACCCATTGTACTGCGAAACACGAAACTGCGGAAGGTCGAATACCTGTCCTCTCGTGTTTGTGTATGTGTGTGTGTGCACGCGCGCGCTAGCCGGAGAGTAATTATTCGAGCGTGTCGTCGTCTCGTGGGGGCCAATTTGCTTAAACAAAGATTTATCGCCACTCCGCCAAGGAGATTCTTTCTGCTTCGATGCGGACGCGATGGACGTTTTTTACTTCCTC
>UELV01175394.1:0-27056 GCA_900490015.1 Megastigmus stigmatizans | reverse complement strand
AATTACTTGAAAAGTTATTAAATACACAATTCGTAAAGTTTTAAAACACTTATAATAATTAAGCTATCACAAAAGCGATCAGTACCATCCAACATACGAAATTGTCCTTCTACTAACTTCGAGGTGACTTACATATAGCTAACTATGGACACTGGCGCCTATCTTGTCCAGGTACTACGCAATTAAGAGGTATACCGAGACAAGTAATTTTATATAAAAAAATTATTTTTTTATTAGTTTTCTATTACGAATATTGTTTAATAGTGTAATTGCTATTAAATAAGATTATTGCAAGTATATATAAATACGTAGAATTAATTTTTATTGTAATATATAACTTTTTACATTCTGCAAAATCGAGTAAAATTTTACTGTTTTTGACAATTTTGGGGTCATATTTTAAACTATTTATTTATAAATGATTAATGTGGAAAATTATTAGAAATTTAAAGGAACTATATAGATAATATTATCAAAAACACTAAATTAATTTTTTTATTCGTTTTCATATTTTTTTTTCGTGATAATTTGGTTTTGCTTTTCTGTCCTGGTATTGGGTATTTTACCTTATATACAGCGTGAACCGATGCGGCTCATCGATGTCCATGATTATATAGGAATAGCTCGCATAATTCGGCCGTATAATTTTAAGCCTAGTGGAATTTCGCGCCTTGAAATTAACATTTTCGCGTGATCCATCGTTATCGTTATCTATATCGTTGCGCGGATCGTCTTATCGACATATGCGCTCTACACGCGTGTTTTGATAAATATTTTCAGACGCGAATCTAAGGATGAAGAGAGAAAAGACGTGTACGCGTTAGTATTACTACTGTGGCCTAAATATTTAATGTTGCATTAAATGCTTGACTGTAACGCGTATTTCTATTGGATTCGATCGATCAAGTGTGTCGGTAATTAAAATAATTACAAATTGCTGGAGCGATATAGTTAATCCTGCATATATAGCCCCAAGAAACTCGATACCCTAAAAATAATCATTAAATTTAAATTATTCGATATACGTTTATTTCGTGCGAGTGCAAGAATACGCGCGTGAATTAAACGATATTTAGATTAAACGCGAAAAGGCATTGAGCAATCTATAGAAAATAACTTTTACGCCGGATGCTCGCTATGGTAATAGAGTGTGCACTTACGTCGAGTCGCAATTTTTGTGTCGCTTACGTAAAGCTATATGGGCCAGGCTCAATTCTCTTATATGTGATATAAATCGAATATGTTTACACAAACGCAACGCGAGAAACGTCTGGATTGGAGTTTATATGCAAATGAAAACGATATATAGCGGCTGTGTGTATAGTCGGTCACACCCATGGCTCGGTAAATAAATTTCGTTTTAATTAAAGGACTCGTGCGTCTCATTTCGAATTTTTTTTCGCGCGCGGAAACGTTCGAACGCGTATACGGATCAAGTAGTCACGGAGATCGAAACGGACCGCCCGCGTATTATATCCCAGACAGATATATCGATAGCTGGTGTTTTATTTATCTCGCGATTCCGCCTAGCGCTACTTAATTACTTTTTGGAAATATGAGCTTTGATACCGAGTCCATATAGATAAACCAATTTCTTTATCAAAAACGGTACTACATTACATATCCTCGTATACAAAAGCGAATAATAAATTTCGAAAAAACACAGCTCGTTGAATCAAGCTGTTCAAAACTCCAAAAAAAAAACAATTAATTAAGAACCGTGCAATTTAATCAGATCGCAAATCGCGATAAATCCGCAGTTGCAGGGACTCCCGTTAACATCGCGCGGGGGGATTCGAAAAAGCCTCGCATTCCAACAACTACTTCGCAGCGCGCCATCCACGAAACTTACACGATTTCGCTGTCCTTGTGCAGCGAATCGCGCTTAGAAAGCCCTCCGTATATACACGAGCAGGCAGCTTCTCTCGCGGGGATACGCGTATATGTCTCTGTAGTTTCGCCTAAAGGATATAGAGACAGACAGAGAGCGAGAGAATGAATCAATGCGATTTCCGGTTAATCGCGTCACGGGTCCTGCCGGAAACCCTATAGCCAACTGGTGTATGGCTCTCGGTCTCGCGTGCGCCTGTTTAAATAAGCGAAGTTCTGTGCTACAGCAGCCCGACGTAATCCCCTCGATAGATCGTCTATAATTTCTCGCGCGAGCGCTTAGGCCCAACACAGAGTAAGAGAGAGAGAGTCAATTCGTTCCCCAGCGTGTTTGAGCGAAGCGCGCCATAGGCATAGCGCGGAGAGTCATGCCGGGGGCCACGAAAGGAAATAAACTCACACGATCGATCGTTTAGAAAGTTCGGGATGCGCTCGCGATCCGCCTGTACAGTGCCTTCTAGTGGTGTCTACTGGGTATTCAATTCTGGGTTTTTTCTTTCTGCTCGTTCCGTGCGCGCGGGGCTCTACTGGGAGCTGCTCAGCTGTTTAGCTTCTTTGTCCTATATGCGCTGTGCTCCTCTGGCTGCTGCTGAGGGACCAATGAGAGCCGCATGATTTACTTGCAATCTTGGAGACCCTTTTTTTTCGCTCTCTTTGTTTTTCGATTTATTGCGATTGCTGAAAGCGCGTCTGTTGAGGTGTAGAATAAGAAGGGTTCTGGTTAAAAACTCTTTTCATGCGGGTAAATTGAGAGGCTTAGGTATATTCATTTATTTTGTTGGTTAGGATACCTTTTAATAAAAAGAGTAGGGAAGTACTCGTTGAAAAGAATTACCCACTTATAATTTGGGAAAATTGGCTCTTAGAAGGTGGCGCACTGAAATAAATCTTATGATTTGTTGATTTGTAAATTCGTGTAAATTGTATAAATTCTTTTCGTTAATTAATATAAGAATAATGTAGTATAGCTACACTAAAACTTAAAATTTCAAAATTAAAATGCCTACGTATGAATAATACGCGATGGTGTAAGATTCAATAAAAAGATTTCAGATGTGTGTTGAAATTCAATTGCTCAGTAAAAATGATGTGTTTATATTAGGATTTTATTAATCGTGTATAGAACAGTCTCTTTATTGGCTATTGTACAAAAAAGTTTATAATGCAGGGAATGCTTAAATGTTATTACTTCAACAAAGATTCTTAATTTCATAATATTAAAAACTGTTAGATAAAATAAAAAGAATAGAAATCTCACAGTTACTAATTCATTTAACATTTATTCATTGTCATCTCTATCCGAATGATATTTAATGTTTGAACGCAATCGAAACAGTGTTATAAAGGATGTACATATATTTAGACTCAGAACAGCTTTGTTGAAAAGCTTTTAAATAATCCACGGAATCAAATTATGACACCGGTGATAACTGAAGTTTCACTGTGTGACCAGATTCTGCTTTCTTCGTAATCCATGCTTATATTATGATTTAACTTTCAACACCCAACTCATTGTAGAGGAAAGAGTATACATTAACATCCATTAGAAAGTGATGCTTTCGAAAAGTCACCTGAGATATTCTCAAGATCTTAAGTAATTATTTGACCGTTAAACACTCCATAAAAAGGTGTTATTAAAAAATATGATAAAGTACACTCGAATAATTTCCATTTATACTTACAATGTTTTAGATGAGTATCAATGATCCACGTTTACAATTTATAGATCTACCGACTCATATATTTATATACTTTGCATTATAAATTGCAACATCGCAGTAACATATTTAATATAAAATATCCATAAATATTATCTTTCCATATATACGATGGGAAATCGATATCATATTCTGCTGGATTTTCCCAACATTTTTTCAACCGCAAAGGAAATATCATTACGCTTATATACTTCGGATCAATGTGCCACAGCGCAATATTCATTTGATCTAAACTCTATAAAACGAATCATCAAACATCCGGCAAAGCGCTAAACGCATTAGAAAACGAATTTCGATCGACATCTGCACACGCACCGCGAGAAATACCTCGGTTACACAGACTTTTTCGTCCATTCATCGAAAATCATTCATAAGCAAGCAAGCGCTAAACAATAATCACGCGTAAATATTTGGCGCGGGTTGATTGGTTGCAGCCAACGAGCCGAGACACGGGCATTTAATCAAAACGCGGAATCTCCGTAGCAATCGCTGTAGAATCTACCAAACGCACATTAATTCAAGAGCCAATAATTCATGGGCTTTCGTTCCACGCATAAATTATCGACCAGCGGCGCGTATGTATATAGTCACACATTCTCGTGTGCGTCCCATCAAACGAGGTAAAAATGGATCATATCCTCGGCCGTCTAATGTGCGATCGCCACTTTCGCTTTTCAGTCAGATATACGCGAACACCAGATCGCCGTGTCTATGTGTGTGTATGTGTGTGTCTAAGCATGTACGAGTGTGTATAGGAACGAAATCGATCGGCGATGATATCGTGAACGGATGTTAACGACAGCAATCACACGCGAGTAAGAGAGAGAGATATCGTATAGCCGCGCTTTCTCGCTTTGTAGTAATAGTCGACGAGGTATTATAAGGCCAGGAGAGACTAACATTCTGTTTACTTCTGGCGAGAGAGAGAGAGAGACCCATTATCCTTTAGATTCAATGATATTGTATTTGCACGCTTTATTCCGGCGTTGCATGTACATACGGTGCGAGCAAACTCTTTGTTTTACCGCCCGTTTCTTTTTATTCTTCGTTGCGAGATGTTTTTGCTGTATATATACGATGTGTGTTCGAGGAGCTTCGCCGCGGAGTATATCGGGAAATACTGCAGGGGAATATATATATATATATATAGGTATATGCAATAACGGTGTGAACAGTCGCGAAATGTTAACGTTTCCTTTTTTTTCTTTTTTATTGGGTATTCGTTCTGCGATGACTCTTTTAACGCGGTGTTTAAGACTGCTTTGAGAGAGTGATAAAAGGTTTGCGTAAAAAAAAACTGTAAACAAACGTGTTCGTATGTCGTTAAAGAATGTGAAAATTTTAAGAATTAAACAATGCGTATATTATTTTAGAAATAAACTCGATTTCTATAGGGTGAATATTATCGAGGTTTCACATATTTTTCCATCCCCTTATAAACTTATTACAACGTGAGAATCCTATCACTGATGCTACTTTATGCTAATTGCATTTTATTGCTGTAAAGATCATTAGGAATATGAAAATTACTCTTTTCTCATCGTTAATAAAGGAAACGTTTTACTTTTCCATTTGTTTAAAGACTTTTAACAATTATTATTAGAATATCTCGTTTCCAATGCTCGTTCAATTTATTCAAAGTGGATATAAGATAAAATGTAATATTCATATGCAGTAACGTATATTATATTTGGCTATCATTCGATCGGAAATATTATTGGCATATATTCCACGCAAACGCGTATCAGTAGGTAAAAGCATTTTCAAATTCATGTATATCCATTATTTTAAACAAATATACTACTTCCACGTAATCCGTCCAACATATATAGGGTAAAGCTTTTCATAATTGAGTCGGACAGCTGTTAAAAACATAATTCGCTTGACATATCATTCCATCATTAATTTCTTTATACATATCCACAACATAAACACACATGCATAATTTACAACCCAAAACGAGAGTAAATCTCTCGATTCGTTGTAAATTAGGATAAAAAGTATAGCAGTTGCAAAGAGTAGCAGTTTTTCCCAAGGATACACGCAAATGCGGGCTTTAATTGCGTCAGCAAAGCCACCATTCATTAAACCACTTATGAAATCCCATAAAGTGGGTAACGAATCGAGTACCATCCGTCATTTTTTCCCGCCTCGCTCATTCTCACGCTTCATCATAGCGGGCCGAAAAAGAAAAAAGGACATCGCTCGCTCTCTAATGAAATCGTCGATATATCAGCGCCAATTACTCGCACTCCCAATATATTGGGGATACAGAAACATCCACTGTACCTCCTCAGCGAACTCACGAAGCCTCTCGGATATAATTAAGGCTGTGCGGCACAACGGAATATCCCTTCTTAACTAAGCTGCGGAGAACGCATGCAAATTGGCTGTGACTCGCTGTTGGTGCAGCTGTTGCTGTTCGATCCGCGGGCGTGGCCCGATGTATTTCGATCGGACGATACGCTCACGGGTATATATACGGAACGGGCCACGCGCGGGGAAAGCACTTACGCGTGCTCTGCACTCGTGAAAACGTGCGCGCAGAGCGGCTGCTTGGCGCGTTTACATAAGGTGAAAATACTTGCGCGCTGGTCTCTGCCAGCGAAAAGGAGAGTATATACATGTAACGAAAATGCCTGAGCTGCACGCAATGTCTATATGTGTGTTCTCTCTCTCTCTCTCTCTCTGTGCAGGTGATCGATCCCTGATTTTATATATTCATTGCCATTTATTTGCAAATTGCCGGGGATATAATTTCGCTCTGTGTGACTTTTTTTTCTTTCGGTTCTTTGTTGTTTCTGCCGCCGTGAGTTTACGAGTCTGGCCAATTTGCCTTTATTATTATCGAATGGAATGGGGGAGCTCGGGACAGCTCGCGGGATATAATGTTTAATTAATAATAATAAGCGCAAATGTATGTGGGATTTGTATATATATAAGCGAGCGAGCGATGACTGTCCGGCGAATATATATATATATTGTGAGCGCATTGTCGGAGAAAGTTGATTTGGATCGCGAGCGCATTACTATAAATCTTAGGGAATGCAATGGTTAAATATTGACACAGCGAGCAAGAGAGGGGCCCGGGCCTCGCGCGCACAATGTGATAATAAATTCAGACTCGTAGAACACCGTAATTTCCTCAAACTTTTACCTCTTCGCGTTTATACCGGTATGTATATACATATTGTTGGATTCGTGTTTCGCGATTCCTTTTTCTCTCGTGAGTATTTGTGGCTATATTGAAAAATGCAACGAAATATTTATCCGTTAGTGTTCGTGGACTCGGGACTTTTGGTATCGTTGAGTTTTTCAAAATGTATGCGCGACGGTATTCGCGGAGAATCGCTTCGCTCGCGGCCAACAGATAATTCGGAAAATGAGAACTGCAAACGGTTTTGGTAATCTGGAATGGTTATAAATTATTTGCGAGCTGGGGATATATTACAGACATTCCGAATATTATAATTTTAAATTATACGAAGCTGCGGCAGCGGACGGAGGATAGAAAAAAAAAATAACAAATAATAAAGCCATTATTTTTAATGTAGGCAGGTAAAATTTTAGTGCCCCATGTATACTCGTGGGGGTCTCCCCTTACATAAACGAAATATTTTTGTCGATCGATTGCACAATGATTTTTGAGCCTTATATAAGAGCGTGATAATCATTGTAATTAAAAAGAATTTGCCTGTGTTTTTGCCAAAACAACTTTTTCTTATACGATGAAAATCTGATTTTTGTTACAGAACGAAGAACTCGACCATTTCGTAGCCATGAACCTCGCGCTGCATGGATTTTTGCTGCAGGGTATGTATCTTCTTGTACACGTGTATTTTTTTTTATTGATTTCCACTAATTTTATATAGAGGTAGAGAAATGGCTTTGTTTTCGCCCAAATGGCAATTAAAAAGACGTTATATCGACGACTAATATCGCTGTAAGCGGCAATAAAACGTTTTAAGTTTAGTTAAAAAATTATTTCCTCCGTGATGTAATAATATAGTTATCAATATCTCGTACTGCGGTCGCGGCTTTTACTGTCTTTTTATTTCTACTCATATTGTTCTTCGAATTTAGCAAAAATAAAGAAACTGCCGATCACTGCACTTTTTTTACCGTAATAAAATTGTTTTCCTAGAATAAAAATAAGGTACGACCGCATATCTATACCATAATAAAAAAAAGTATAGACTAATGAATGATACCTCGAATGATACCAATAATAAAACTATATTATATTTTCTAAGCAATATTTAAACAAATCATATATAAATTTCGTATACGTCTAGAAAATGCTGTGAGTTTCGAATCATTGTAATATTTTATAACATAATTAATATTCTTAGTGCATTTCACCTTTCAATCGACGTCTCAGCACTTTACAATGCGATTTTTTTAATTTGTTGAGAAATCTTTCACTTTGAACAAAAGAAGCGCGGATGCACTTGTCCCGGTGAAATGCATAGCAATCAAAATACTCAACGTCTTAATTAACGAGAATAGAAAAGCTTTCTATATCCAGAAGGAAAATGATCTACAATAATCAAGCGTCTATATCATTTAAGAGCACGTACACGAGCTGGCACTTATACGCTCATCAGAGTCTCGCGAAAGCGAGCTAATCCAACAGTCGCAGGCGCATCAGAGAAGGCGAAAAGCTCGACTCTTAGGCGCGCTGCGTAAAACGAAGGCGCCTCGTGCGTCCTTTGCCTCACTATATATATCCATACGGCATTGTTCGAAATGTGCGAGTCTGACGAAACAAAAGCGGGGCCTTGGCTCCGAGAAAAGTGGCTTCTTCTCCAATAAACGCACACACACACACACACATACACACATACGCGGGCAAAGGCAGGTAGGCATCAGAGATGGAAAACGCGCGCAAAGGCGTTTTACAATGCATACGGTGCTCGCCCCCCTGTATTTCTATAGAGAGAGAGAAGGAGATGGAAGATGGGCTTAATCGATGTTAACATCCGTCAGGTGTGTAACGAGCCGTGCGCGTGTGGGAGGACGTCCTCGGCGGTGCCGGCGTGTAACTGGGTTTCCATGCCGTTCGCTGTAGCCGAGACTCAGGTGTTTCTACTCGGTGCGCGCGTGGACGCTCATGGAATCGCGAATCAATCGGTTTCTGCAGGCGCGCCTGCATGTGTGGAGAGATGCGAGGGAATTGCTTCGTTAGGTTCATGGCTCTAGGAATATCGTTGATCTGATTGTTGCGGGGATTGGCATTGAAGTTCGGTGAACATTCTATTTTTTTTTAGCGCGGGTTTATTATCAATGAGAGAAATGTATATACATTTTGATGATTATACTATTGGTAATTCAGCTTCGTGTCGCCGTTCGTGGTCTGCATTTCTCGAAGCACCAGATCTTTGCCAGGGGATAGGTGGCTGCAAAATATTATAGATAAAGATGTGTGAGTTGACGATTATCAAGTTATTTAATGGTTTTTGTTTTTCGTGTGATGTCGTGAAAACTTTATATAAGTATACTCGTATATAGTGTATAGATAAATTAAACTTTAATTTCAAGAAAAATTTGCGCTTCCAAAGTTTTATTAATTATTATATTATGTGTTTTGCTGTAAATTATATAGAAGTAGTCAGAGTATGGCGAGAGTTCGGTTTTAGTTAAACGCTTATGAGATTTGTTTTTATTTTTCCTTTGGTTAGAGGAATCTCTACTCTTCTTTTTCTAATGAAGCTTTTTGATCTCTAAACAATGATGCAAATATTATACTTATAGCTTAGTCATTAAAAAATGTTATATTTTCTCTATTCCCAGTCAAAAATAAAACACTTTTGTGGATTTTAGTTTTAGTGTTACACGACGTATTGGATCATAATTGCTTTAAAATATATATAAGTACTTTTCAAATTCAGAAATAATAATCTTATTAAAATTTTCATAAAATTCTAAACATCACACGCATATACATAATTATAATTATACATATTAAATTAAGCATAAATGTTAATTACTCATATTTACCTCTACATTCATCCATACATGCTCTGAATGTTTCTGAAATTCAACACAATAATAATGATGTAAATTATGTAAATTACGTTGTTTAATAGTAAGAACATTAATTATTAAAAATGTTAATCCAAGAGATTTAATAAGATAACGCAAATATTCACACTGTACCTTTAGATCCTATGACAAACGTAGAAATGACTAGAATATAAATTATAGAAATTAACAGTTTCACCGACATTTTGCAACTCCTGCTTTAATCCTTATACGTATTGGACTTTATATCAACTTATGCTCAATTCGCAAAATGTAAAAGTCGCTTTTATAGCCATGCAAGTACTAAATATAGGAAAACTTATGTCACGTCGAAGATATAATATTAATGATTGCTACTTTGTTTTTCTTTTATTTTATTATTATAGTAATGTATTGTTAAAACGTAGTACATTAGTTTATTTTTTAAGTAATGAAATATTCTTAAAACTTTTAAAATAGTATTCTAGAATGTTCTACACATGTTCGTCATTGAATACATAAACAGAAAAAGTTTTCTTTTAATAATTGTTACTCAAGTATTATTTTTAAACTAAATCTATACGTCGTATGATAATTTTATAACGGAAAGTTTTGAATCGCATTTAATTTAGTATTTAGTACCTATTTCATAAGAAAAATCGCATTACATATATTGCTATTGTGCGCATGTAGAATTCTTCATGGTAAAAATTAAAACAGTGCTTTAAGTATTCAATAACCTAATATATTTACGTCGTTGTTAATCAACGAATAAATAAATTATTTGCTGAAAAAATATAAGTTCCATCAAGATCGATTTAGCCTTTTACATTGTCTAATATATTGACAATAAAAAATTACCCTAAATATAATAGGTATAAGATATGTATAATAGGAAAAAAATTTAAAGTATACAAAAGAGGGCTCATGGTATCCCCGTATCGTTATGGTGTACGACTTTAACTTAAGGTATCGCTTGAAAATAGTTTTTTTCTGCGTTGTGCATATTGAAACACTTATTTGAAATGTTCATGAACGTCTCTAAAAAGGTATTTAAGTTATCATATGAATGGCGTATAGAATGCATTTTTGTAATGAAAAGACTTTATTTGAAACCGGTCTCGATCAAGGACAATTAAACGGTTAGATATTTTTACCTTAAAAACAATTTATTTAAAACTAATACTTAAAGTTGCCAGCACGAATATATAATAGCTTAACCGATTAGATGCAAGAATGGCATACGTGGATTGGTGAGGAAAGATTGGAATCAATTGCGTAGTCGTTAGTTCAAGGTTAAGATGTTTTTAATATTGCATTGTTTGATTTCTACTATTCTTTAATCTTTCGTAGCTCGTGCGTTAATGTAAGAAAATTTACACAGCGTTTTTATTTTACTTTTCATTGCTTTCCATTCTTTATTGGTGTATACGAAGGATTCTGGCCACAGTAAGCTTCACACCGGACTCTGGACGCTTTGTCTGCAGTATAAATTTCTGAAAATATTGAGAACAAAAGTAGGTATATGAGACTGATTATTTAGTTGCGATACCATTTTTCTTCAATCACATACGAAATCCTTATATAATACGAGATTAAAATACGAGAGCATTTTAATATATTACTAATTACCAGAATTGCCAGTTTCACCTTTTACCTGAATAAAAAAAAGCATCGATACCAAACGTGTTTCTTAAATATTCTAAAAATCTGTGTTCCCTTTCTAAATTAATATAACGATCTCCTAGATTAAAGTAAGAAACTTGTTTTCTATTTTTGTACGATGTATTTTTAATTTTTTGAAACTTTTTTTTGAATCCCGGGTTCCTTTGGATTTTCATACAGATGTAAAACATATCTCATGTATTAAATTACATATTATTTTACCTCGACATATCTGCAAGCATTTCACCAATAATCCTGAAAGTTTATACAAAATAATTGATGTATATACAAATAACATTTTGTGACAATAAAATCAATAACATTTTGTGACAATAAAATCAATAAAACCAATAATTTACTTAAAATATATATCTTGTAATCAACTTAAATTAAAAATAGTTTATAAATTATGACACGGTACCTTCCGACTCTATCACAAACGTTAAAAGCACTGCGACGAAAATCACTAAAAGTTTGGGAAACATTTTTGAATTACGTAACTTCCGTCACTATTTCTATTACTTCTGAACGGGCTCTGGTTCTATTACAACTCTCTAACTACATTCCTCCCGCAAGTTTATATGCAAAGCTCGCGGAAAGACATCAGGAAATAATATATCAATAATATCACGAAGTAGATATAATTATTTACTGTTTTATTTTTCGCACTTTTATGGATTATTAAAATGTCTTATTCGAGTATTCTGCAGTATTACAAATATTTAGATAATAGATGAAAAACATTAGTACATAACTAATGTTTCAGTAACTAAACGAAAGCTGAAAACATTCATTTTCAGTAAGTATAGAAGAAAGATATGCGCACCATTGCTCGTAAAGCAGTTACTACTTATAAAACCTTATTACCCACCAGCAAATCAAGCACTGTTTCTTATGCGCCAAAAGGGCCGCATCAGCTATATCAACGTATTAAATGCAAGATTTGACTGACGTCGTCGGCTCAATCTGCGCCTGCGCATTCGCGTTCAATTTACGGGTTTACGGCTGCATTTACGTCGATTGTAAATTCGCCCCGGGAATTATACGGTCTCTCCCATTATATAGTAGCATCTCCGCCGACTCGGAATGCGAATCGCGTCTCTCAGTCGCTCTATGACGGCAGCTATATATACATATGAGCTCGTTGCAAGTGCACGCGCGCGTGACGCGAATGTGGGATTACACCGCGGTCCCGTGGGGCACTTTCAATTAGAACCTGTATATCCTCTCTCCGCGAAATATCCGCGATCTTTATCGCACGAGTGTAATGGGGGAGTTGTCCCGTTTCGAAAACGGGATTTGAGTATCGATATTTTTTTCGGTTTGCGGTACGTGCGGTATGACTTGCACGATTAGGATTGATGTATGCATTATATTTACGCTATAGATGCACTATATTGTGCACATGCAGAATGTCTGTGTACGAGTCTGTTTAATGTGTTTTCTTATATATAGTATGATGATATTTGTATATTACTTGCTGCATGCATATAAAAAGAAAAGAAAATATAAAAAAAGAATTATCATGAAATCTGGTAAAATAATCTAAGATTTTAATTTACGTATAGATGCGAAAACGATAGATAACTATTATAATGTATCAAATGAACTGAATAGTTGATATATTTGTAAGTTCAAAAAGTTATGAATAATTTATATGTTTCGAAACTATAGATATTCTCAGTCACTGGTTTCACTTTGTCGAAAATCTTCAAATTACTATATGTGTTTATGTTACATTACTTTGTAGAATTCGTTGGCAAAATGAAGAATTTATATTCGATGCGCAAGATTTGACTTTAAAATGGTTATAAATTTATTCTTAATGCTACATTCCTTTAAACCGCTTGAAATTTGACACACGTCTCAAATAATATTGAAAGTTTTAGTCGTGACATAGCCATTGCTCAGAGAAATAGTCACGGTATATACAAAAAGCCAATTTACGTTCTTCTTCGGAAAACAATTTTTCTATGCGCCTCCCAATAACGTATGTGACATTTAAGCTTCGTATTTCACCATTGCTTGCATAACGCGGAATCACCACCAAATTTATAATATACCCAATATATTAGTATTAGTAGAGTTAATTTTAAGCTGCCGTAAAGGTAGATAATACAATATATACGCAGATTGAAAGCATTTCCCTTACAGACACACACGAGGGGCGGCGGTAATTTAATTATTTAATATAAATCCGTTATTAGCGCGTTAAACGCGTGGCCAACTTCTCCTCTTCTTCCACGTGTATCAGATGATGCGTCCACAGCTTAATTTCTGCGACTGCATGACAAGGAAATTGAAAGAGCAAATGATCTCCACACGCAATCATATAATGCAGGCGCGCGTGGATCGGCGGCGGCGCGTGCGCGCGTTTTCTCTAAAATAAATATCAGATAAAATAGTATATGTATATATGCGCAGCGGCAGCAGCAGTAGCTTAACCGCGAGAAGTGTAGTCTGTCTTGCGCGGGTGCGATAAATGAGATTTTAATTGTGAAAGCTCCCGGGGGCCATATAGTCGTGTATATCTACACATGATGAAATTGTACGCGTACGCGAGCTGTATATTATTATATACAGTTTTCTTTAGCTCTTCGCGCGAGAGGCGGGTTAATGTGCATCATCAGTCAGTCGCCGGAAGAGATGCGCGTTATTGAAAATTATTTTTCAACGCGCAAGGGGGGATGCTCGTGTATGTATACGCGCATTGTTTGCCCGATCGTTCGCGGACTCTTGAGATCTTGCATAATATTGCGCGCGTGGCTTATACGTGGATCGTTTTGGATTTTTTGAGATGGGTATTGAACGGGATATGAGCTGGGTTCTGCGACAGGAAGGGAAGGCGTAACTATCGTATAGATTCTTTTTTTTATTCGTTGAGGGCCGTGTCGCATTGAGTATGTGATTTATTGGGGTGCATTTGGGAGTATCGCGTGGATTTATGGAGTGAGTTAAAAGTTTTGCATTATTTGGAATCTTCACCGTTAGCTATATATATATATATGTTATATATACCATGTCGATCAAATGATCGATATCTTTTTTTTTCCCATAAGGAAAACTACTCACATGTTGGACGTCTGTGAATTAATGATAAAAGTTAATGCTGGTAATATATGAAAATATGTGTATCATTAACAGGAATAGAAAGTGAGTTCATTGTTGCAATGAAATCGGATATGTCAAAATTCTTGTACATTGATGCGCACGCGTATCATAAATTAATGTTTTATAACGATATTTAATGCGTTTCACGATCGTCATAAAGTATTAATCAGAATTTCGTTATTGCGCGATTGGACATAACACTGATATTATAAATGTAGTTTTTGTATTGTGACTATTAATATAAAGTATTTGCTTAATGAATCATCAGCGGTTTTACTTGATTGCGTTTTATGGGAATGAAGGAAAACAATAGTTAGAATATTAATATAATTTATGTTTATGTTTAAGAAAGTTAAAGCAATTTACGTAGAACGTCTAAACTTATTAACATATACAATAATTTACAGATAGTTTGCAAATGGAATAAAATAATGCAATTATTGACTTATAATAAAACTCTTGTAAAATTATATAATCCTGTTTATAGAAATTCAAATGTAAGTGCCAACTATAACATTTGAAATATATGTGAAAAATTCATAATATGGGATACTAAAATATTATCAACTGAAAAGAAAAACAATTTTATACTTAATAATAATTTTCTTAATAGTCAAAGATCTCAAATCTTGTTCATTAGACTTCGTAATAAAGAAGAAAGATCAATAAATTTATTCTAAAATTGGTTTTCTTGTTCAAATACAGGATGCGTCTAAGAATTACAAAAATCTTTGAATAAGATAATAAGTTCCGATAAAAGTTTAATGACTAAACTTGCATATGAAAAGGAATCAATTCCTTTTGTTAATAATCCTTAACAGTATAATAGAATTTTATAAAACTACGTAGTCTTTTAGACATTACGTTTCCGAAGACAATACTCTACCGTAAAAAATCCACAATTTTTTCAATGTAACCATTCTAAACAGGTATTGCGTTTGTTAATTAATTTATTTGTGCGAAACAAGTTAACGAGACGTACGATCTACCATTGCGCACAAAGTATAAGTCATTTTTTTACTTAGCTCTTCCTTTTCCTCTGTCAATTAGAAAACACGACGCAACAAAAATGCTTAAAAGGGATGTGCTTGTAAAAACAAAAGAGGGAATGAGAAATATGCCGCGGTGACGATGCGTACGACGTATATACACCCAGACGGAAAAGTGAGTCATAATACCAAGGAGGATCTATCAAAAGACAGAGAGACGCGCCTCACGCACGATTATACATACATAGGCGAAGGCGTTTATTCGTCAGCTGCTAACGACGAGCTCATGACACGCGGGCGTATTATATATATACGCGTACACACCGGACACGTAGAGTCTCGCGCAGGATGTGCGAAGAAAGCAGCGCAGTCTTCTTATGTCGCGGGAATAATTTGCGCGACAGCTGCTGCGAGAGACACTGCACTTCCTTTTCCCTTTGTCGCCCGCTCGCAGCTGATTTTCAACGTGATCGTGAAAAGTGCACTCTTCATTAGCTACGTTCTATACGGCTTTTGTCGGGTGCTTTGTGATTCACTGTCGGGGCTGTTATAAAGTGCGCGGCAGCCGGTCGGATTGATGCGCTAATTGTAAAGTGTCTGATGGCACGTGATGCTTCTCTTTCAAGTGCTTGAAACTTAAATGAGTTTTCCTTTTTTTTTTTACAGTTTTACGGAATACGGGATTTTCTTTTTTTTTAATTTGAGGATGTACTTGAAATTCTTTTGCAATTAGAGAGAATGACTTGAAGAAGCGAATACAGCGTATGAGATTTTTCTAATAAATCATTGTCATAGTATCTTTCGATGCTAATCAGCCATACTATATATGCGTTTCAACTAATAATATCTAATTCATGAACAAAGATTTAATTTTTTTTCTAAGATACACACGCAGAATTCTCGACGCATATATTAAAAATTTCACTTTCAACTCAAGAGACTGCTTTTCGCTAAATCGAGGTGACATACCATTCGCGAGAATCCCAAATATAAATGTGAACGAGCAACCCAAATCGTTCGTATCGAATATACTGCGCTACCAGTTAGCTTAATTTGAATAAGCCCCACCTGAATCCGGGAAAGTTTTTTTTCGCTTCGCGCGGTTCACCAAACACGGAGATATATGTTCACCGCTATACGATGATAGAAGAGTCGCACGTGCGCCATTCACAAGACTAGAAATCGACATAGAACTTGTGAGTGTGGGTATAGTGTATATATAGGTATATATGCTGTAAAGCGACAGGTGAGGAGGTACGATAGAGATCTCATAAATGACCGGCCGTTTGGTAGCGTCTTGATATACTATACAATGCACAGACAACGAAGACGAGGCACTTGGGATGTCACCTTTAGCTTTGAATAGATGATCGAATCTCCCGAGTAGTACAGTGTACCTTTCTCTTTCTAAATTTCTTACCTTTCTCCTTCGCTTTTATGACCGACTCTGGGGGATTTTAGTATTAAAAATAACAATGTTAGTTTACTGTATTCTTTGCTATTGAGTATGTTTTCTTACAGCGAAAATTCGGTTGGCTCTGAAATATTCTGATTGCAAAAATCTACGTAATCATTTGAAAATGATCTAAGAGGCTTACTATTATTGTCAATTTGTTCAATTGATTACTAATCTATATTAAAATCCATAACGATAAAAAAAGAATGTTAGAACGGGTGAAAATCATTTTACAATTTATTCGTGATCAATTTATTGGTTCTAAATGAACGTGAAATTAGAATTATTTTTTTGTTCAATTATTCACTCTATTTTACAAGTATATGCATTTGTGAAAAAAATTTTTAGTGTTTCAAAGCAATTTATAACTTCTTATTTCTCACGCAAAAGGGAGCATTTATGTCTGAAACATGGTTGAAAAAAAGATAATTATATTGTACTGTGTTCAATGGGTCTCTAAATTTAACTTCTCCATAAAAATTACCTTGACATCTTGGTCATAATTATTGTAATTATCCATGAACATTTATTATTAGTTGTTTTAAATATTACTGCAATGCCAGTGTAATTTATCACACTTTTAAAATGAGCAAAAAAAAAAAATCGAAACACGGTTAGTCAATTTAAATGTACGCTATTTTAACAGGTCATAATTAAAATATTTTTTATAAATATAATGCCAAAAAAAAACTTATTACCTTCACGTTAATGGGCTTTCGAACTGCGTTTTTACACCGATATATTATTTTCAGTTAAAGAGTTACATGGAATGCTTTGGTTTTGAGGTCACGAAATCTTTAAACTTTGCAAAAAGAGGTAAAATCGTGTCTGGATACTTATATATTAATATGTAATATGCGATATATTTATGACTGTGTTTAATTATATATTCGTGATTTTGTATATGTTTGAAATATTCTATATATTACTATTATTTTTTACGCAAATATATTTTCTGCGCTATCACTTTTTCTAAACGCGGCTTTCTTTTACTTTCCATCTTCGATATTTTGACTCGAATTAATCTTTTAAGCCACTTTCTTCTATTTTATGTGTCTTGAATTCAGGATTCACCTAAAATTTAAATTTTATTACAGTACTGATATCTCAGGAATTTTTTGCAAATGTTTTATTTATTACGGCCTATTAAACCAGCAATGGTAATAAAAATGACGTACGCAAATAACACATTTTTCAGAAAAAAAATATAAATATAATTAAATATATGAAATATTTGTAATACCTAATTTATAATAATTATTTAAAACTGGAAAGGTAATAAAAATAATTTTAATCCCATAAAGTACGAAAGAAATATATTTTTTAACACTACGCGACGGCACTATTTTGTTTTTATATTTACTTCAGGCTTATAATTTAATAAAACTGAGATTTGCATAAGTGACAATTTATCTCAAACTCTGTATTTAAACCTAAAAAAGTGAACTAAAAAAGAGCTTCGTTTATTACCTAATACACATAAATATATTCGCCGCATTTCCAATTAAAACGGATAAAAAAGGATTATGTTATTAAATTAACAACGAATTATTGCAATAAACCGCTACAAAATCGCATAAAGTGTCAATTGCAAATCACGTGTAATTAAGTACAAAAATGCGAATCCTATTAACTCCTTATTGGATGCCGTATAATTGCATAATTAATCCATTTACCCGCGTTAACCCATACGCTGCAGCCTTAGCGATCCGGCAAAAAAAAATCCACCTGTCAACCCGCGTCTATCCCTTTAAACAAACATAAATCATCGTATACCCGCGGCATCGCAAAAAAACTTCTTCGATATATCTCTGCCGCATCTGCCTTCTACATATATACATATTAAAACCCACAGAAATCGTTGGCGCAAAATCGTGCCGCATGATGTCTCCGATTTCCACTTTCATTTTGCCTAATTTCGTCCAGCACATTATACACACACACACACACACACGTGATCGTCGCGGAGAGTTGCATAATTAAGCGCGTAACCTGACGCTTAGGAGCCATGCGGTTAGACCTTAGACCAAGTCGTTGCCTCGCGCGCATATAACCTACACTATATTTATATATATGTATGTGTGTGTATATAGATGAGAGTCGCGGTGGAGGTAAGTCACGATCTTAATATTTAAGACGTGCGCTCGGCGAGGCTCCATTTACATCTTAATTCAGTTACGAGCAGTTGGCCGATATATCGGCGGCTTCGCGTGGCGGCCGATTTTAACTACGATGTGGGCGGCGGCTAAATCTTTATGACTGATTGTAAGTATAAACTGAATTTCTCATCGTCTCTATATATGCGGCTCTTTTATCTCAGCGGGACACATTGTCTTACACCGCGTGTGGTTGTCGATCCAAGCTTTATATATGTCGAGTCCGCATATCATTGTCTCTCGGGTTGTTATAGCCGGCCGATGCCACACGACTTAATCACGTCGTTATTGGTCAGCTTAGCGACTTCATTTTTCGACTTGCGCGGTTTTATTATTTTGACTTTGAATGGCGAAGGGGGGGACCGACGCTTGGAAAGGTAATAGCGCAGAGGCAAACCGAGCGCGGATCGATCGTGTTTTACCGGTATTTTATGTAACGCTTGTTAAACTATTGAGACTGGTCTTTTATGCGCGAGCTGCGGTAACTATATATTTTTGTAAGTAAATTAAACACTGGGTTTAGCCGATAATTGCTGTGTGCCGATATTCCGCTCGGCTTGGAAAAGAATAATGATATTGAAGTTGCGGATGGAAATAAACAAGTATGAAACAGGTGGATTATGGATGTAATTTTTTTTTTGTTTCTTTTAACGCGATGACTAGTTTGCATGAAAGTGCATTTGTCCGAAAATGTATAAAATGAAATTAATCCTAAAGGTACAGAGAAATTTGTTATTTGAAATGTTGAACTCGATGAAAGAAATAATATTGCCTGTGTCATATATAAAAGCCGTTAGTATAGTTCTTGTTCATTTCAAATCCGTAGCATGACTAGACAAAGATTTTTACTTTTTACGTAGGAATTTCAAATTGGCATCGTTAATTTACTTTGATTATGCATTATGAACTGCAGATATAGTAAGTGTAAGAAACGGTAAATACGGTAAGAAACTTTAGACAAATTCGAAAATAACGTTCTGCTTACTCGAACGATAATATACAAACTTTCAAATCTACTTTAAGTGCGTTTTTTCAACCGCACAGTCTTACGCATGAAAGATATCCGTGCGCGTAATATATTATACGTCATATGGAATTTCATTACTTTATATTCTTATCAGCGTAACGGATACAGTTAGCTTTAAAAATGCAGACGAAACAATCGGGCGTGTGCTGAATAGTTATAGTTATGTTGATGTAATTTATAACTGAAAAAAAGTCATTCAGCAATATGCAGTATAATATTGAGACGTACTTACGCGTTTCATAAAAGGATATTGTTCAATTAAACCAATTCTCATTCGATAAAAAAACTTAAAAAATATTATTATTTAGAGTAGTCAGAATCCTTCTCGTACAAAGTATATATTAAATATAATCAAATACTAAACTTTATCTTATAAAAGCAGCTCGCGAGGATCGCGTCTCCGCGAGTATATAACGAAAGGCGCGCAATAGAGTCGAGATCGGTCGAAATAAGAAGCGGTGCTGCTGCACTGGCTCCTCGGCTCTTTCTCTAGGATCGCGGGAGTCTCGCGCGCGGCGGAAAAACAACGAAAAAAAAAAACCACTCCGAGGTCGTTCCCATCCTCCTCTCGTTATAGACGCGGACTCCCAGCCGTGCGGCGTCCTCCTTCGCTTTTACGAAACGCTCGCGCGCTGCGGCGCCGCGCGCAACGGCTAATAAGTAATAAGCACTGAGCCCAGCTCCTAGCCGAATAATAATTCGCGGTTGATTAATCGAGCGCCTCTACATATATATATATACGTGAAAACGAAGCTCCCTGCGCACGAGTGATGGAGAAAAAATGGCGCGCTAATTGCTGCCCATCACGCGATGTGCCCAGCAAATCATTGCGTCCTATTGCGCAATACAGCACAGCGCATCCAGAAGCGAGCGGAAAATTCGCGCGAGATCATTAGCCGCGGGTCAACTGTTTTTTTTTTCGCGCGTCTCCGTCTATACTGGAAAAGCGCTTTTCCCGCGGTAGCCGCTGTCATAATCGATCGGTGCGCTTCTTTCGTCTTTCTCTCGGCTTCTTCTTTTTTACAAGAGGAGAGCGGCTCCGACTTCTTTCCAACGGCGAATTGGGTCGCGCAAGGTGTTTCACAGATATACATAGATATATGAGCGAGTGCGTCTTCTTTCGCGTATAATACACTCCATCCCATCTATGCGTTCACTTGCGGTTCACCATACGATCGCGTTCTTCTTCTTCTTCTTTTTCTATGCTGCTGTCACGAGGAATTTCGCGTCATATACCGCGCGCGATTCGCGTCGTATAACGGCGGACTATTTATAGCTGTAATGATTCCTTTAATACTTCTGATATAGCGAATTTGAAATTATGATGTTACGAAAAGCGATGCGTCTGCGTGTGTTTGTGTGAGGCTTTTCGTATAGGTTGCTGACAAAGTTGGGAACAAAGCTGATGACTTACTCGAAGCTGACATTTCCATTAGCCAAAGTAGCATTATAACTTACATTATGTAATAGTGTTTAATATTACATTTGAGATATTTTTAGAAAGACTGTCCTCTGAAGTCTGCGTAATATTAGATCATAAATTAAGATGCAAAATGCAAATTTTAAACAAGATTGAAAATTCAGATTCAATTCATTTGATTTCAGAAATTTAATTGACTTAGTTAAAGAAGAGTAGTACAAATTGTTGAAACTTTGTAAATTGATACAACACTAATATTGCACTAAATTCAAGCTTATTTCACTTTCTTAAGCTGGTGAGAAAGTGAAAAAAGAAGATAAAGATGATTTCTTATCATGTTCAGTACTTTGAAATAGTTATTTTTTGTAATTGATCCTTTTATGTTTTATTAGACTATTCAGGCTTAGTTCTCTTAACTATAGAAGTGCAAATCCACTAAACATAGAATTTCCATGTATAGCAATTTATTTTTAGTTGCATATTGTAATATTTCCGAGATATTTTAATAACGAATGCAAGTGAATATTTCGAAATGTCTTGCATAAGCTAAAAGCGTGTGGTTCAAGAGATTTGTTTTAATTTGGTTAGACATATGCCAATAATATTTATCTATATACATAACAAACTACATATTCCATTGCTTAATTTATTAATTGCAGTAAAAAAATAAATCCTACGCCGAGAGAATCTGCATTAAATAATACAGCGAAATACGCGATTATCGGAAGATTCATGAAATTTAGCGAGCAAAAATTTTAATACATTAATTATATTGCAATATTTGATTAAGAAACTTTCCATAAATTTTGTGGTTACAGTTTAAGGCTGCGGAATCACGAGCTCATCGTTATACAGTGTTTTTCACACGTAATTATAAACGAGTTTGCTATAATTTTCGTGTAACGAATCAAATATTCAGACGTTTTGCAGTTCTAAAACTTTTTTCGCTCTCCGTTTTATAGTACTCAAGTCCTGAATCTTGAAATCTTTCATTTAGGTTCCCCGATTCCAAATGTAAAACCGTCAGAAATTTCCACATTCAAAATCGCGCGCATTCAATGCAGCAGCACAAGCAAAATATATGGTAATAAACAAGATTTGCATGAAAATTGGTTCTTGAGTGATTTGTAAATCTACTGATTTAGAACTTGTATGTGTGCGTGCGTGCTGTATTATTCTGAAGTCATACATTCAACAAACTGACAAACACAATCGCCATAGAATAAAGTGTACACATTTCAATATTTGCCATTATATAAAGAGACAATACGATATATACAGCGAATACTACATTAAATAATATCGAATTAATACATCGAGGAAATGCACTTTTTGGCCGTTGCAACAATACTTCTCTATATTATACACATATCTTTCACCCTCTATTCGTAAAACAAATGCTTTTTGTACAATATTTTGCATAAAACAAAAAGCCCACTCGTTGCATAACGCTAGTTCGCATGATCGCTAAAAGTGGCCCTGCAACTCGGCTGGTAAAATTTTAATAAGTCAAGCCACAAAGTGCACCTGAACCTGCAATTCGAGCACTCCAATCACGGCACACATCACAGCGGAAAAAGATCTCTCTCTCTGGAAAAACAACGCAGTATAGATCCGCATTCGAGGGGAGCAGCCGCGCGCAGTGTGTTTGTCGCCAAACGATCAGCTGTCTCCTAATTAATCCTAATTAATATGTGCTGCGGTGCGCGCGTACATGCACTGGCAACGCAGACAATGGACGCATTCACCGCAGCGCACCGAGAGAGACTTTTCCCTATATACATACACGCTGCCACGTATAGCAGAGTCGGTGCACTCTACTCTTATCCCCCTCCCCGACTCTTCGAATTTCACCCATAAGCCCAAGTATATCTGTATATCCTTTGTGCCTCGGAGCCGCGTGCAGTTCTCGCGAGCTAAGAGCGAGTCTCCGACGAGAGCTTCGTGAGCTGTGCACTTCGAGAGAGAGAGAGAGAGAGGAGGAAAGACAACACTTCCGGAATGTGAAGCGGCGCGGAAACGACGTTCTGGCGTTGTTTCTTTTTGCCTGGCCGGATACCCCGACTCACTTTTCTCTTTCTCTCTGCATAGTGCGCGACTCTCGCGCTTGGCGTCTTCGATGATTCTCTCTCGTGCGGCTGTGATATGCGGACGAAGCGACGTGGCGTGATTGATCGAGGAAAATTTCGACAGGCGTGAACAGGGAATATCCTTGATGAGAATCGGCGAGAGGAATTGTTAACTCGACCGGTGAGGATTTTTGCCTTTTTATATATATTTATCGAATGATCATAATTGCGCCTCTTTTTTGTGGGAAACGAGCGGTGTACTGCATCGTATTGCGATTCAGATTGGGCTGATGGTGGAATGGCGAGACGAGGAACTTTTTTTTTGCGGCGTGTTGAAAAGTGTTCGGTTGGGATTACGCTGAGATATGCTGCTGTATACGATAAAAACTTAGCCGTGTACGTTTATATCTGTGATGCTGGAAAGGATTTAAAATTAAATGACCAAGACCGAATGAAAGATCTTTTAATTTATTTCACTAGCGCGTCGTATTTAAATGTCTCTTTATTCTTAGAATGGCTGACAATCGTGTAATGACAATTAGTAAACTAAACTGTACATAAATTAAGCATTTGAAATTTTACAATAAAGTGCAGATAATCGAGGTTTAAATCAACATTAATTTTGATTTATTGAAATTAATATAAGCTTTAATCGGAATACCTCCCAAGTCTGACGCATCATAAATTTACCAAATGCAGAACGAACCCACCGCGGCGAATAATGACAGGAAAAACGTACCATTCCTGCTTTGTGCATCGTGCGACCAGAGGGACGACGAGAGAGAGAGAGAGAGAGAGAAATAGGTAAATACTGTTGGGGCTCGAGAAGTTATACTACTGTGCCCTCGAGGGCGGCGATAAATTCATTAAAAAATCGGAAAACCCATTACTGACAACGCTGATTTAAATTCCTTCGCATTCCCCGCAGTCACCCATAACTCATAGAGAATAAAACACACAGTCGAGTGCCGCGTACATGCATTACCAATACAAACTTCGGAAATAACAGCGAGCGGCTGCTGCGATACCTATATACAACTCTAGAGTCGCGACCTCAAATTCAAAGCTTTAACCGGCGAAAAAGGAGAGAAAGAAAGAGAGGGACAATGAGAGAGAGAGAGAGAGAGACAGAGAGAGAAACGTCGCGGAATAATAGGCCAAGTTAAGCAACTGCGTCCCGTTCCCAATCGAAAATATTCTGAAACCCAATGCCTAAAGCCACAGAGTTAGCGTATCATACACACATGCGCACAATGTATACCTCGGCTTTCGTTAGGTAAAGCGCGCGCGCGCCTCTAGTCGAAATTTCCGGCTACGCCAAAGAGATAACGTACATTAGCTCGGCTGCGAGTTATGTAGGATAAAACGCGTCCCTTGTTTTATTGTTGTGGAACTTTTTATCCCGACCAACGCCGAGACACACGAGTCATGTGTCCTGCACTTATACAACTATGCGCTGCAGCACCGCTATACGCATGTATAAATGAGACGGTTAAAGCGTATAGATGCGAATAAAAATGATTTTCGCGTGGGCAATGGTAAATCGTTCGAGGATATATAGTAATAAGGAATATCGCTTAAACGTTATTGTGCCAGAGTCTGGTTTGCGACAATGCTTATACGAGGATAACTGCTACTGCCTATTGTTTTGTGTCATTCTATAACGATAACTCGTTACGCGACTGTTGGGTATGCTTCTATGCAAAAAATATGTATTTAAATCTGCTATAGATTTTTTGTAGATGAGTTGCGACGTTTTGCGAAGGCTGCACACCGACGCTTATGTAAGAAAGATAAACGTGTCTAATTAATGGGTTGGAGAGAAAAAATAAAGTAAGCTATTCTTTAAGGAATCTTTGCTTATATATATATATATATATATACTCTCATCAATTATCGCAAGAGGTTGACGATGATTTACGCGCTCTCGAGAGTTTATTGTACGGTGTAGAGGCGAGTTTGACGAACCACTCGCGATTATAACTCTTTCGATTTATGGAACAAAGCCGCGCCACACACCTATTATGCAAATATATTATACGCGATTTTATACATGAAAAGTTATTTTTAGAAGATGCACAAAAAACCACCAACGCGCGGGAATTTACTGTTTTATACCGATGCGACCCATATGCTTATTATCAAAATTATTAGTATGTGTAAACATTTTTTATACCCAGCTAATTATTAGGCTCTTTTTCGGTTTCGATAAATGTTTAAACCGGTGCGAAATTATCGGACTTCCTCATGAATAATGTCAATACGAAAACCGCGGCCTTATTGCAGAAAAACTAGCTTCGACGTTAAGTAAACCCGTGTTTTGCATCGCTATATAATAATGGCATTGCTTAACATTATTATAAGTGAATTGGATTAAAAATCTGCGGTGCTCTCGGGGAGTGGGCGCATTTACGTAACCTGGAAAAAATTTTTTGTTTTGAAAGATGATTAAAAAATGTTTTAAGTGAAACTCACAATTTATAAATCGTTTAATTTTTTTGTTTTTTTTTAGTTCTTGATGATAATTCGGATGTTTTTAAGTGATATTTAAAACTCGAAAGCTGCGGTTACCACATCAGTATACAAAAGCCCTGGATTTCATTTGCTTTGCGTTAATTTTATCCAAAATATTTAATAGTGTTGTCATAATATTCTTTAAGAAAGTCTTAAAATATACTTATGAAAAATTGAACATCATTATTTTATGATGATTTACCAATTTATTGATAAATAAATGATTATATATCGTACGGAATTCTGATATTAAATTCTGTTTTTAAATACTAATTATTTTATTAAATCTTAATATATTTAAAATTTATTTATTTGCTGTGAATATCACAGCAAACTCAAGTATTATACGTTGATAACGTAATACTTGATTCTTACTCTATATAGAATTCAATTTTGAAGTCTTAAGCAAGTATAAAAATCATGAAAAAGGAAAATTAAAAAATAAATTAAATGATTGGAAATTCGACGTTATGTTTTTTTTAGTCTTAAGGCAAAAATTTAAATTGATAAAATGATTAAGAGCTATGTTGCTACAGTAAAACAAGCAAAACTAATGCAAAATCTATAGTTATTCCCCATAAAAAACGAGGTATTATAAAAATTCTTTAAAAATTTATTTAGAGGCACTTATTATATATTTTCAATTTTTGTGTTTACTTTAAAACTTCGATAATTATATAGAATATTTAGGTTATTTTCACACATATTTCCACAGTTAGTATTTAAACTATCCACCTAAAATATTTTAGATTTTCATGAAAGTACAAGAAAAACGATCTTCGAGAGCAAACAGTTCGTTCCATGTAAATTCGAAAATTCTTAAGACAATGTCGGTATAATAAATAAATATGTGGTACATTTTCACGACAGTCCAGTGCATAAAAATATACAACCTCAACAATTGAGTTACGATTTATAAATGTGCGCAAGCGATAGATACGCAAATTCAGCTCCTTCGAAAACAAAGTGTGTCGGAGTACTTACCTACCTACCTACCTACCTACCTACCTACCGAGAGAGAGAGAGAGAGAGAGAGAG
>UELV01175390.1:2744-18708 GCA_900490015.1 Megastigmus stigmatizans | reverse complement strand
GTTCAAATATTACGGGAAAATTTTTTTCATGATTCTAACATATTTTTAAAATTACTAAATTTTTTATATAATAGTTGAAAATTTCTAAATTTTTTCACTTTTTTTCGTGAAAAACACGCCATATTTTTTTTCAAGAATGTTTTTGCAAAAAATAAGTTTCACCGTTCGAAAGAACAGGTCAAAATACGCCGGATAAGATCTTTCCGAAATTTTTTAAACTTTTTTTTTACTTGAAAAAAGCCTTGAAATAGTGTTGTAAATTCGGGGTCTTGGTCGTTAATGGGTTAATTAAGTAAAAGTATAATAAATCTCTTTCCGATTATCAGTTATAAAATATAACATATTTGCCTTTTAGTAAAATAATATTAAATTTGAATTTTTAACTAAATACAATCGATTCTTTATTTACTTAAAAAAATCTTACAATTTCTTATGGTCAATTTTGACTAAACAAAGTTGTGAAATCAATTCAGAAAGTTTCAAGAGGTTGCATTGCCAATAGTGTATACTCGCATTCTGCCCGTCGTAGACTGCTAATAACTTTACGCGATTAATGAGTACAATTCACCTTATGAAATATGTACATACGCAAGCTCAAATAATTTTTCTCTTGTGTCTTCATCAGTTGAACCTGTATATTCTTATTTTAATAATTCTTATTTCTGTGGGTTAGTATTATATCAATTCTCCTAATGAATAAATCAAAAAATGAACTTTAGTTATTGTGATAGCTGATTGATTTATTTTAAATTAATTAATTAAGCTTAAAGTTGCAATATTATTGTGCACTTATGTTTACTCAGTTGCATGATTTTGTTGTAACAGTACCAATCATTTTAATCTTTTTGTGCACAAGTGTCAGTAGAAGAACAATTACATTATACTTATGTAAGCAAATATTTTAGTTTTAATAATGTCAACTTTAGTGGGATTTTCAGGAGTTAAATGCCACCCACTCATTAAGGGAGTCAATGCTAGGAAGAATGAACTTCCATTCATCGTATCATTAAGAGAGGACCATAATAATCATCATTTTTGCGGAGGTTCTATTATTAGCGATAAACATGTAATTACTGCTGTTCATTGCTTCGGACCAAATGATGGTGCCATAGAAAACACAATTGTTGTTGCTGGTACTAACAGTAAAACGATGAAGACATTGGTATACCATATATGGAGAACATGACGTTGCCATATTGACGGTACTGAATCATATAATTTTTATAGTTTTAGTATTCAATGATTTTTAGGGCAAAAAGGACTAATACATAGTATTGATGGTGTATATGAGTCAGCACGTATTACGAACGTCAGGTACTGGAACATCTGGGGGCGGCGCGCTTTGAAATATGTAAAATGGCGACATGCATTACAGGAGTTTCGTAATAGCTGAAAATTGGCAGAGATGTTGATTATAGTATAAAAAACGCGAGGAATCAGTCAGACCTCATAATTTTGGAATACGACCAGTCAGCACGGCGCATGGGAGGTGTCATTACAAAAGTTTTGTAATGGCTGAAACTTTGTTTATTCTTTAATTATTATATATAATATAAGAAAAAAACAGTCAGAACTCAGTTTAGTGGAACAGACGCAGTCATCAGCCATTGGTAGTGCGAATATTATACAGCGCACGCGGCGGCTAGGAGCTACATACTGTCTAACTCCCACAATTGGGAGATTTTGATACAAAGCTGTCCCCTCGCACTTACAAACAACCTTTCAAGTACACGTTTATTGCGTAGATTTTAGAAAAAAAAATAGCACAAATTTTTTGAATATGTTTAACGGCTATGTATTTGCTGTTATTTTTTTTTACTATAAGTTTTTATTAAGATATAAATGTAAGTTTTAATTACTACATTAAAATTACCTCGGTCATTTAAATTGTTATTTGTTTATTTATAATTACATGAATGTATTTAATAAAAAAATAAATTAATTTATAATTATATGTATATCCCTATGTGTTCCGAGCGGCCGCGCGCGCTGTATAATATTCACACTTCCAATGGCTGCTGACTGCTTCTGTTCCACTAAACTGAGGTCAGACTGATTTTTCTTATATTATATACAATTATAAATGAATAAACAAAGTTACAGCCATTACAAAACTCTTGTACCGACAATTTCCCTTCGACATCAAAATTATGCGGTCTGACTGATTCCTCACATTTTTTTATATCATAATCTTTATTATAATGATTCATACATCATTATTAATCGATAAAAAATTATTATCGCATAAGCTACTATTATTTCCTCCTCGTTTGCAATGCATGCATGGAACTAAATATTTATTTAACCATTATCATAAAGCATACTTCGCATCTCTATATCCACCATCGATTTTTAGTGTCTTTATCAGTAATCACATAATTTGGTAACTTCATGATTTAATTCTCTTAATCAAATGATCAATTCCTGTTCCAATGATGTTAAAAAATGTTTTTTTAATATTTTCATGTTTTCTTTTATCAATTCAAACCTTTCTTTTCCAGAAAGCAACAAATATTTGTCATCCCAGTTGTGAATCTTGTTATTCAAGAACTATTTAGTTTATTCCAACTATTAATGCTACTCATAAACATTTTTCCTATAAATGAATGTATTTAATAGAAAAAGAAATTAATTTATAAGTATATATCCCTATAAGTATATATCCGAGCAACCGCGCGCGCTCTATAATATTCACACTTCCAATGGCTGCTGACTGCGTCGGTTCCACTAAACTGAGGTCTGACTATTTTTTTCTTATATTATATATAATAATTAAAGAATAAACAAAGTTTCAGCCATTAGAAAACTCTTTTACCGACACCTCCCAATCGACATCTTTCGCGACGTGCTGACTGGTCGTGTTCCAAAATTATGAAGTCTGACTGGTTCCTCGCGTTTTTTTATACTATGATCAATATCTCTGCCAATTTTTAGCTATTACGAAACTTTTGTAATGCATGTCGCCATTTTACATGTTTCAAAGCGCGCCGCCCCCAGGTGTTCCAGTACCTGACGTTTGGAGTAGGTGCTGACTCATGTACACCATCAATACTATAACGTATCCAAAAAATTAGCCATTGCAAAACTCTTGCAGATTTTTGTCATCAGCTCTCGGGCTATATAACAATATTGATGGTGATCCATTTGTAAATGCAATATTAGACTGTACACTATAGTAATAAAGTCATATAGTTTCTTGGCTTCTTCAAATTTACATATAGTTAAAATATATGTTCATAAAATCACAGTAACCTACGTAATATTCTAACTTTTTTTGCATCATTTAAGCATTTTCATTCCTGTAGTGATAGAACTCATTTCCACAAGTAAATATTAAAAAAATGGTATTCATAATTTATTTTATTATTGCATTTTTAATAAAGGAATTCTATCACATAAAAAATTCTTATAATTCTGCGTAGATATTTAGAATCTCTGACGGCAATCATCAAAATTCGAAATGTAGAATAGTATTATTGGATAAAATAGAAACATTTATACCTACTTATCTACGTTTCGTGATATTAGTGCACAATAAAACATTTCTGATCGCTAAATATTGTATTCATGTATTAGTTTTAAAATAAATTTACTGCAGTATGAATACATATAACAATATCTGACGGTCACCATTTGACTGTATACTATAGTATAATAATATCTAAAGCCACCAAGCTATTTCTTCAGTTTTGAGATTAAGTGCAGATTAGGTTACAACACATGCGCTGTGATTGGTACTTCTAAGCAACGAGTCACAGAAATCTCGTCGTGACAGTTTTGGACGAATATGATATGCACTGAATAAAGGAATTGATTTTATTTCATTTAAAACTCAGATCGCACACGCGTGCCACATACACATAAACACGCACGTAGATACACATACCTATACCGTACATTTAAGGTGCCAGATTCTCCCTGCAATCGTTTTCTTTACAAAATTTGTTAATTATCGCTTTAAGAATATATGATATTTTATAAGATTTTTGTTATTTTCTTATTCTGTATAATATCCGACCAACATAACGTTTTCTATATAATTTCGTTAGCTTTTTTACCATTTAGTATTATACCTAGTATGTTATAATTGTTCACTGATAAATTTTGGATTGTAGTTGTGGGAAAAAATAGATATAACATCGCTGCAATAAAAAATAAGAGAGGTTGCACTGCCAACCAAACAAATAGTAGATAATACCAGGGCTATAGCTGCCGGTTGGTGAGATACACTTAGAAAGGTAGACCTCGATGATTTTCAGAAAGTATATACTCGGATTCTGCCGGTCGAAAACTGCACATATCTACAATAACGAAATTGTCAAGCAAATCTTGAGTATAAATTCACCTTATGAAATACGTGCATGCGCCAGCTCAAATAAGGGCGTTTGCCAAGTAAGTCTGGCTTTGAACCAAAATAGAAAACGTTAGTAACCTATATAAATGTAAAGATTACAAAATACGAAACGTTTTGCAAAAAGAACTAGCAGTCTAGACTAAAAGGGAAACTGAGATATGCCTTGACCGACATTTAATATGGTTAATATATCTATAGACATACAAAATTAGTAGAAAAGTTTTAAGTATAGTCGGACATCGATGTCTACAGATATAGTAGCCATGGTAAATTTCGAATTTTAACATGACATATCTTAGTTTCCCTTTGGTAGACAGTTAATTGCATATATCGTAGGCATTGTCCTTTATTTCATATAATTATGTATATTTACTGAGGTATAAAAAAACTATAGTTGTTTTTATTACTTTAGTATTCTACGGAAACTGTAAGTATTCGATCATTAATTTTGTTTATAATGCAGAATGCCAAAGCTCAATTCATCTAATGTGATGAAAAAGACATATTTTGTAAATTTTACTTCCAGGCCTTTACTGTTCTTGCATTTGCATCTACTGCAATGGTTGTATTATTTTCTTTTTTATTATCGGAGGATGCAGTTTTCATAGGAAACCAAATTATTAAAGACTGGCAAACGAAACCAAGCTATTATATTAATTGATTTTTATACTCAGTCTTTGTTTACTCGACAAATCAAGCCAATGTCTTTTACTATAGTACTACTTATCTGTGTTATAACTATAATTAATATTAAAGTAGAGTTTATCAAACAATTAATGCTTTTTCTCGATGCTTTTTTTACTGCAATTTAATGCTTTTCTATTATTTAAAAAAATTAAGAAATTAAACTAGTAACCGGAATTTTCAGTACCTTTAGTAATTATATAGGACAATATAATAAAATAACAAAGTTAATGCTACTATTTTTCGTTTTATATTATATTGTAGAGTGACAATGACGGTCCTATAATTTTCAAAGGCGTCTTAATAGGTATTGTTCATACAGCTGACGTAAAATGCGTCAATGGCGTTCTTGTATAACATAAAAAATAAATTCTAAATTATTGCAGTCCAATTGTCACTAAAATATATTTTATTTCAAAATACACTTTTATTTAATTATGTTGAAGGTAATCGTCTATGCTTGAAATGTCAAATAGACCATTGTATTATTATAGTTTTAAAAAAAGACTATATTTTACAACATTCGTGTTCAATAAAATATTTTTCCATTATTAATGCGTTTCAATATGTAGATATATATTTTTATCACCACAACTAATCGAATTTCTACAGTAATAAAATTGTACAGCTGCCCGACTTCTTCGAGTATATAATGACATTTACATGAAAACATATTATACTTTACAAAAGTATATTTAAATTTTTCTCTTCTGTCTTCATCAGTTGAACATGTATATTCTTATTTTAATAATTCTTATTTCTGTGGGTAAGTATTATATCAATTCTCCTAATGAATAAATAAAAAAATGAACTTTAGTTATTGTGATAGCTGATTGATTTATTTTAAATTAATTAATTAAGCTTAAAGTTGCAATATTATTGTGCACTTATGTTTACTCAGTTGCATGATTTTATTGTAATAGTAACAATCATTTTAATCTTTTTGTGGGCAAATGTCAGTAGAAGAACAATTACATTATACTTATGTAAGCAAATATTTTAGTTTTAATAATGTCAACTTTAGTGGGATTTTCAGAAGTTAAATGCAACCCACTCATTAACGGAATCAATGCTAGGAAGAATGAATTTCCATTCATCGTATCATTAAGAGAGGCCCATAATAATCATCATTTTTGCGGAGGTTCTATTATTAGCGATAAACATGTAATTACTGCTGCACATTGCTTCGGACCAAATGATGGTGCCATAGAAAACACAATTGTTGTTGCTGGTACTAACAGTAAAACGATCAAGGCATTGGTATACCATCTACAAAAGCTGCATTACTACAACAATTGGTCCAAGAGGAAACCTGGACATCATGACGTTCTCATATTGACGGTTCTAATTTATTTATTCATATTTTATTTTTCACAATTCTAAAATTTTTAGAGAATAGTGTAGCTAATACATTGACTAAATGAGTAGAGAAATTTAGTTTAATCACAACAATTTAATAAGAATTAAGTATACACATTAATTGTTGATTAATTCAATAACTCTAATTGTTGACTTAGTTATTTCTTATTATAGTTAAGAGAAAGAATAGACATAATATCGCCGAATTCGAGAGCAAGAAAGGTTGTATTGCCAAGAGGACCGCCAGTCGAGGGTTCATATGGTACCCTGGCTGGTTGGGGAGTTACACGTAAATCTGTAGAACCCGATAATTTACAGAAACTTAACACAGAAATTCTGTCTGTTCAACATTGCTCACATCTGCATAGAAATGTTTATTATTATCCACCTTATGAAATGTGTGTATACTCAGGCCCAGACAAAGGAACTTACAACGTAAGTCTGTCTTTTGTAACAAATAATATTGTTGAACCAATTATTTAAAAATATTTTTTTATACTTGAATATGTATTTTATATATTAGTAGATATAATAATAAGATTAAATTATTATTACTTAATTCACTTATAATATTTCAGGGTGACAGTGGCGGTCCTTTAGTTACCGAGATAATTTATGATGGATTTGCAACCAATGTTTTAGTAGGTGTGATCGAATCAAGCGATGATAATGCAGGAAATGGTGTTCCTGATGTTTTAGCAAATGTATATATGTATATGGATTTTATTGAAGAAGTATTCCTTATTGAAAATACCCATATGGAGTCCCATATGGGATCCCCATCGAGCTCCAACATAATATCCCAATCGAGACCTCCTATGGGATCGCATATGGGATCCAATACAGGTTCCCATATGCAACCGAGGTCCCACCCAGGATCCCAATCAAGACCCCTTATGGGATCGCATATGGGACCCAATACAGGTTCCCATATGGGATCGAGCTCTCACTCAGGATCCGAATGAAGACCGCATATGGGATCCAATAAGAGACTTAATATGGAACCCCCTGTGGGTCCTAATATGGGACCCAATAGGAGACCCCATATGAGATCCAATAGGGGCATTTGATATTGGTTCTCCTACATTAATCCGCATTTTTGTTATAAAAATTAATTAGAATTTCTCGAATAAAAAATTAATTAATGTAACAAAATAAATTATATATAAATCGACTCTGTCGGGACTTGAATCATGCACCTTTGGATTATCAGGCTCTTACCTTACCACTCAACCACAACAATACTTCTGACATATATCGGTAACTCTGATATATATGAGTTATGTATAAATACATGCACATAACAAATAATTATGCAAGTTAAATACGCTAAGTAGAAAATAAGAATTAAATTAGGTTCTGCTTATTATATGTAGAATGTATTGGTGGTAGCTGTATCTATATATATATATAGTTTCCTTATGTAATGATATAAGTAACTCTTCATATGACAAAATTCTTATTAATTTTATTATTTAATGTTGTATTAAATATTGTTATAATATTGTGCAACAAGTGCGAGAAGCAGTCGATCTCACCTGTACGCACGAGTTTTACATACTATTTTTTGATACGAGTTGCGAGAAGTTTGACCCCTCGTCCTAGGAAAGTGTATGAGCAGTCAATTAGTCCACTCCTGGAAAAGTGTGTGAGAAGTAATCACTTCTTGCGAGGAGTGGGATAACCGACTACTTCTAACACACTTTCCTCGAATTAGAAGTCGAACTTCTCGAATAGTGTTTCGAAACAGTACATTACGCAACTAGTGGGCGAAGGAGATTGTCTCGACGAGGGCGAAGATTATTGCTCGAGCGATTCGAGGGAGACAATCACATGATACGAGATAACCTAAATGCACGTGTTGCGTACAATATTTTTTTGTACAATGTGTGCAAAGGCCGATTCTGCGTATGTGTGCGCAAATTCCTTGTTCAATTTTATCTAGGAAAGAATTAAAGTTAGAGTGCAATGGATAAAATTTTCATTCTCCCTAAAGCAGAATCAACTTTCTGATATCTATCGATAGATATACTTTTTAAATTGAACGTTTGAGGTTAGAATTCGTTTCCCGCTTTTATCTGGAGAACGGTTAGAGTAAAAGGACCAAACTTTTTTGTAGTTCGTAAAGTAAGAATACACTTTTCGATACCTTTAGGTATGCATTTTAAAAATATATTTTTTCGAGTTTATAATTCGTTTTTTGGTTTTATGTCGGAAACTTTTGAATCTTGGATTAAACTGACCAAATGTTTACGTTTCTTCAAGGGGAATTATTTTTCGTTATCGATAGGTGCACTTTTTAAAACTTCTTTGTTTTAGGTTAGAATTCACTTTTCGCTTATTTGAGAATGGTTTGAGCAAAAAAGAATTGTTTGAGTATTTCTAAGGGAAGGACTACACTATTCACTATCGCTAGAAAACGATAAGTCAATATTTCTCTATGGGATGCTCAAAATTTTTATCTTTTTCATTCTCGCTTTAACGGTTTCTGAGATAAAATTAAAAGAAATAACTAGTTCTAACCTCAGAAAATGGGATCGTCGTAGAGTATACCTATAATATTGAAAAGTTGATTCCTCCCCTTAAGAATACCGAAAAGTATGGTCCTTTTGCTTCAGCCGTTCTTGAGGTAAAAGTAGGAAACGAATTCTAACCTCAAAACGTGCCATTTTAAAAAGTATTATATCGATAGACAGAGAAAAGTTAATTCTCCTTTAGGAAGCGTGGAAATTTTATCCGTTTTGTTCTAACTTCAATTGTTTCTGAGATAAAAGCGAAAATTAGTATATTGCGCAACTAGAGAGTAAATTGACATCCGGGCCGAAGGTCTGGGGGCAAACACAAGTTCTGGGCTGGCAATTTTCCTCCCTAGCAGCGTACACTATTATTTTGCCTAGCGAGGATGAAATTGCAACATTCTCGTACAGGTGTCGGGAGAGAAAGTGGTACTTTCAACACGCATGGCAAAATATCTATTTTATCGCACTCTAACCTAAAAATCCCGTCTTCGCAGCTTTTTTTCTGGTCTCGTGCGATAAAATGCCGTGTGACACTGGTGTGTAAGGTGATTATTTACCGAATGAGACTTTTTCGCACGAGTGAAGCGAGAATACTGACAGGTAAATAATCACCTTCCCCACCAGTGTCATAATAACTATTTTTATCTTTAATCTCAAAAACCTACCGGGTTGAGTTTTTTATTTTTTATTTTGTTACATTACTTAATTTTTTTATCCTAATTAAATCTAATTAATTTTTATACCGAAAATGCGGATTAATGTGGGGGATTCACATGGATGCCCGTATAGGATATCAAATCAAATGCCCATACGGACCCTACATGGGGTCCAATGTGGGTATTTTCGGTAGGGTTGGGTCAGAAATAATTTCTAAATTTATTATAACAGTTAATAAATTGGTATTCATAATTTAATTTATTGATGCATTTTTAATAAAGAAATTCTATCACATTAAAAAAATTTGTTACTTCTGCGTAATATTTAGATTCTCTGAAGGTAATCATAAAAATTCGAAATGTAGAATAGTATTATTGGATACAATAGAAACATTATATCTATAATTTGTGATATATGCACATAATAAAACATTTCTTATCGCTAAATATTGTATTCACGTATAAGTTTAAAATAAATTAACTGCGGTAAGAATAAATTTAACAATATCTGACGGTCACCCATTTGCAGTTGCAATATGAGACTGTACACTATAGTAATAAAGTTATATAGTTTCTCGATTTCCATAAGTTCACATATAGCTAAATACGCATACGCGTGTAAAATTGGCCTTTGCGCACGTTGTATGGAGAAATATTGGACGCAATACGTGCGCTCAGGTTATAACTGGCAACTTTATAGTTTATAGTTGAGATTAGATATTATCCCTTCGCTCACTAGTTGTACAATGTACTGTTTCCATACAGCGTGCGTAAAAGGCAATTTAGTGCACGCGTGTGTGAGCATACATAACATTTTGCTCACCGAGTGTGAAAAAATTATTTATTTCTTCATAAATTATGAACAGCTCTTCTATAAGCTTCAAAATTTAGAATTAGGCTTCTTTATAATTTTATAAAATTTAACATTTTTATAATGTGTAGCCAGAACTTTAAAAGATTTAGAAGCTGAATTTTTATTTTAATTATGAAGTTGAATTCACTCATTTACATGATTTCTTTATTAATTAATAATTACTCCGCTATCGCTTTAAGAAAAGATTAATTATTATCATGAAATTTCAAATGCTTGAGGACTCTAAAATGATCCAATAGTTTTTGCGGAGGCTCGAATATAAGCGATAGTCATATCATCACTGATAATAATAATGCCATAAAAAATATGATTATTGTTCGTGGAGTCTTGATAGGTATTGCTCAAACAACTGACGTAATATGCGCAAATGGCGCCTCAGATACGTTTGGAAATATATTCGAATATTTGGATTTTATTAATGATGATTTTATTACATTAAATATAAATTGTTAATTATTGCAATGAACAGTCAATAAAATTAATTTTATTATTAAATTAATTTAATAGTATTATTATAGTTTAAAAACAATAATATTTTTTGTAACATTCGTGTTCAATAAAATATTTCTCTATTATTGATGCGTATCTATATGTATATATATATTTTTTTATTACCACAGCAAATCGAATTTCTACAGTAATAAAATTATATAGTTTCCCGACTTCTTCGAGTAATAATGGTATTTACATGAAATCGTAGTACACTTTACATAAGTTTATTTAAATTTTTCTCTTCTCTGTATCAGTTGTAACATGTATATTCTGATTTTAATAATTCTTATTTCCGTTGGTAAGTTTTATATCAATTCTCTTAATGAATAAGTTAAGTAATTAAGAACTTTTAGTTATTGTGATAGCTGATTGATTTACTTTAAATTACTTAATTAAGATTAAATTTTCAATGTTATTGCGCACTTATATTTACTCATTTGCATGATTTTGTTACAACAGTAATAATTATTCTAAACTTTTTGTACACAACTGTCAGTAGAATAACAATTACATTATTATCGACAAGGTTCTAGGTTCCGAGAATTTGCCTTTCTCGAAATATAAGTAAGGCCGGAGTTCTTTTATTAAATAACTACAAGATTTTATTTTTATTTTTATCCTTTTGAGAAAAGATTTATTAATTAACTCAATTGAATTTCTAATTCTACAGGAGTTAAATGTAACCCAATCGTTAACGGAGAAAATGCTAGAGAAAATGAATTTCCATTCATCGTATCGTTAAGAAATTCAAATAATAATCACCATTTTTGCGGAGGTACTATTATTAGCGATAGACATGTAATTACTGCTGTTCATTGCTTCGATGCACATGATACCATAGTAAACACAATTGTTGTGGCTGGAACTAACAGTAAAACGATGAGGCCATTGGTATACCACATACAAATGCTACATGATTACAATCACTGGTCTAAGAAGAAGCCTGGAGAGCACGACGTTGCCATACTGACGGTTATAATTCATATAAATTATATAGTTTTAGTATTCAAAGATTTTTAGAGCAAAAAGTAACAAATACATTTCTTTAATTAAAAATTTTGACATTTAAGATTTTCTACATCGGTCGAGAAATTTAAGTTATTCAAAACACTTTAATATAAGAATAAAGTGTACTTATGAATAGTTTTTTAATTCAATAACTCTAATTAATAATTATTAACTTAGTTTTTTCTTATTACAGTTAAGAGAAAGAATAGACATAATATCGCGGAATTCGAGAGCGAGAAAGGTTGTATTGCCAAGAGGACCGCCAGTCGAGGGTTCATATGCTACCCTGGCTGGTTGGGGAGACACGCTTAAAAATATAGAACCAGATAACTTGCAGAAACTTATCACTCAAATTTTGCAAGTTCATCTATGCACAGATGCTCATGAACATAATTATTATAATCCACCTTATCATATTTGTGTAAACTCAGGCTTAAATAGAGGTATTTGCGACGTAAGTCTGTTTTTTCTGGAATTGGAAATATTTTTTATGATATTATGGGACAGAATAATAAGATTAAATTATTATTTTTTAATTAATTTGTAACATTCCAGGGTGACAGTGGCGGTCCTTTAGTTTCTAATTTAGTTTACGAAGGAGTTACAACGAAGGTTTTAATAGGTATCATTGAATCAAGCGATGTAGAATGTGCAAGAGGTGTTCCTGATGTTATAATGAATGTATACATGTACTTGGATTTTATAGAAGAAGTTTTCCTTATTGACAATACTCATATGGGACCCTCTCATATGGGATCCCAATCGAGACCACGCATAGGATCTCAATCGAGACCCCACATGGGATCCCAATCGAGACGCCGCATGGGACCCCGCATGGAACCCCATAGTAGACCCCATATGGGCGTTTGATTTGAGTTCGCCTATATTAACCCGCAGTTTTGTTATAAAAATAAGTTCTATTTAATCAGAATAAAAATTAGTTATTGTATCACAATAAAAAATAAACAAACTTGATTATTAGTATCTTATTACCTGAATACTCGACCACAATAATACTTATGAGATTGACATTCGTAATTCGGATATGTATAAGTTATATATAAATAACGATAAATGACAAGATTTGAAGTGGCCATGACCCTTCATAATGATATGATTATGATGTACTATATCTACAATTATAAACACTTTCAGGTTTATAAAGCGAAACAATTTGTTAATTCTATAAACATACATACATTAAAAAGATCTGATTTTAAGAGAGTATGTCCGTAAATTTTACATAGAACATGATCAGATTTTAACATCTTTTCTGATTCACTCCTACTTAGAATGAAAAAATATGATGTTTATACAAATGTCAAAAGAGGTTAAAAAACATCTGATTTCAATTGTTAGCTTTGGCAGTCATTCTTTGAATATATCATTTGCGAAAATTGTCTTTCGTGATGTAGGTAAATTAAACTTTACTTAATAAAGTAATGTTCTCATAAGCTTTTCGAAAATCTCATTTTTAAGGATAGTATTCGTTTCTCACTTTTCTCTCGGAAACAGTTGGAGCTAGAGCGGAACGGACCAAATTTTTTGGTTTTATAAAGCGAAATAAACTTTTCGATCTCAGTCGATAGGTATATTTTTAAAAATTGCAGTTTTTAAGGTTATAATTCATTTTTTGCTCGAGATAGGTTCAAGCAAAAATGGACAAGCTTTCGGAAATTCCTAATGAGTGGGGATGTTACTAACATACATTGCTCACGATCAATGGCGTCTTAGCTATAAGTCGCTGAAAACTTGGAACAAATCTTAGATACATGGTCTTGAAAACTTGGAACAAATCTTAGATACATGGTCTATTTAGTTTCACGCATATTTTCGTTACATTTCACAAAAACGGCATTCTCAAATAGTACATGTGTAGAAAAACTAACAGTCTCTTGGAAATCCTAAAATTTTGTCTGTTTCGCATCATGAGAAGAACAGAAATAAGATATTCTATATTTCTGTATTTATTTTATAAACAAAATTCATCTACACAAGAAACTTGATGCAAATTATAACACATTCATGTGCATTTTCAGTTTTCAAACAAACAATATAATTTTAGCTTCTTTGCCAAGTCAGTTTCTTGTATAATACTACATTTTTAATGAAATAGAAATAATTTTAAATCATTATAATAATTTTGATTCTAGCCACATTTATGCTGCTATGTTCTATGCCTCTTCTTGGACCCCAATTTAAAGTGGATTGGCCATTCTTACAAGATTATATGGAAGAATGTTGCATTATTTTGCGGCCACGTAACTAATCCACATCTTTGCCAATTATTACTAAAGTATTAAGTTGATCCAATTTAATAATAGTCGAATATTTATTTGCACTGTTTTATTCAGTGAATATTTTTATTTTTTTTATTATAAAATCTATAGAACTTTATTGAAAAAAAATCTTATTGTAGTTTATGATTATTTTACTTATTTTTTGCAGTTAATAATCATTGTAACTGTAAAATATGAACTAGGAAACGATATTGTTCAAGCTATAAAATTTTTATTCACATATGTCGTGATAGTTTTACACGAATATTTATAATGTTTTTGTTATTTTCTTATTCTATATAATTTCTGACAAACATGATTTTTTCTATTTAATTTAATCGTTTTCTCAGCTTGTTTTTTTTTTTTAGGATTTATAAAGGCGAATTAACTTTTTCATATGTATCGATAGGTATACTTTTTTTAAATTGTAGTTTTTGAGGTGAGAATTGGCTTCCCGCTTTTATGTCGGGAACTTTTGGACCTTGGGTGAACCTAACCAAACGTTTAAGTTTGATAAAGGGGAATTACTTTTCATTAAGGATAGGTGTACTTTTTATAACTGCATTGTTTTAGGTTAGAGTTCACTTTTCAATTATCAAATATATATTATAATTTTCGCTTATTCGAGAATGGTTTGAGCAAAAAAATCGAATTGTTTAAGGATTACTAAAGTAAGGAGTTCACTATTCACTACTGATAGATACGTCAAAATATCTCTTTGGGAAGCCCAAAAATACGTTTGTTACAAGTTCGACATTGTGCGAATAAATTCGTGAATTCGGATTATAGAGTAGGTTATCGGTGTTTAGGGATAGACATTGTCACAAACCATGGTTTGGGTCTTCATCGTCTTCGCCACATAGTGCACATGTTGCACTATCAATTATATTCACTCTAGCTAATAAAGCTGCCAAGTCATAATAGTCTGACCTACATCTGTTTATAGATACAATAACATTGCGAGGTTGATTTAATTAGAAAACCAAATTTTTGGAGAGTTGTTAAAGTAGAGTTGTAAATACTTTTTACCCTTAAACTTTCCTTGTGCTGCACAGAACTGATAAATGCTTGAGTACAAAGTTCTTTTGAAAACTTGGAAGAAATCTGTATAAAGAGAAATATACGATTTGGCAGGTGGTATGAGAGTGAATAATTTGGCAAGAGAGTCGACTTTTTCGTTTCCAGAAATTCAAATGTGCAAGGGTGGCCATAAAAACTTAATTAATTTAGAAGGATTCAATGAAAAATATTCTGATTCTTATATGTAATACTTGTAAGAATCGGAATTTAAAATTAAAAATAAAAATAGAAATTAAATTGTGATATCATAAGTGCTTGATAAGAGAATGGTCAATGGGAGAAATTAATGGACACGATTTAATTCGTAAAACTTTGGCTACGAATAAAATATCGTGCGGTAGCAATTAGCACGTCTGCCTTTCTTGGCTCTCCGATTGAATCGGCTTGTTGAGCAGGGGCCTGCGGAAATATACTGCCTCTGTGCATGTGCAGTACCCGTAGCAGCACCAGCAGCATCCTTTTGCAGAAGGATGCAGCGGATACGTGCAGGATAGATTGATAAAGAGGGAGTTGGTAGAGCTTGTGTCGTTTGTCGCGTTCGCGCAAATGTCAATGTTCCGAGCGGGCCAAAGAGGCCTCTCTAGGCCTTGCGTCCGCGTTTTCATTAACAAAACAGCGAGAGCTACTCTGCTGCTGCTGCTACTGCCGCTCAATGGAAT
>UELV01175385.1:0-13877 GCA_900490015.1 Megastigmus stigmatizans | reverse complement strand
TCTTATCGTTTTATATGTACATTTCCATTTATACTTATTAAGATTCTGAAAAAGTTTTGTCCCTGTTTTCCTTAAAATTTGTTGTGCGATAATTAAAAGAGACAGATCAAAATTCTTAAAAATAGTTTTTACTGAATTAATAATATTTAATTAAGGATTATTATTCATTGCAGAAGAAATAACGTTTTCACGATTCAATAAGATTTAATAAGTTTCCTTCAAGCAAGCCATTTAACGATATTCTATAAGTTTCTATATGTTTTCGATCGGGAATTGCCTTTTTTGTCGTTTTATATGTATATTTATATTTTTACTTATTACGATTCTTAAAATGTTTTCTCCCTCTTTTCATTAACTGTAGTTTAATGATACGTAAAAGTGAAAGATTAAAATGATTAAAAATAGTTTTTTACTGAATTGGTAACTATTCTCTAAAAATTTATTTTGGATTTTATTATACTCCTTTTTAGATCTATTGCCGGTAGAACCTCCATAATTAAGACCAACTACATTAAAATCGATTAAAAACAATTTTGGACTCAGCTATTTGATTTGATAAATGGAATCCCTCAAATATATCGATAAATGATGAGAAATCCGGTTCGTAATAATATTTGTATATACAAGTTTTAACTATAACCAATTTAGTAGGGCTATCCGAAACGTTATCAACAATGAATAATCAAGATAAAAAAAGGCATTACAATTTACCTTTATCAGAATCGTACGATCGAAGGAAAGTTAGCCGATGGAGACATGGACGTTGGAAAAAAATACTACTATCGCACATTAATACATTGAAATGTAAGTTTGGTGTTCACTAATTTATTCACTTGAACATGCATTAATTTCAATGTACACATCATTGTTTGAGTAGAAATTGAAGCAGTAATATGAATCTGAAGTGATGGTTTTGTTTTAAGTTATTAAGAAATTTTAATTTATCAATCCTATATGCATAAAATGATTAATTATTATTTTAATTGCGTGCCACATAAAATTTATTTCCAGTTCTGATTAGGTGAAATTGTTGTAACTTGAAAAACTTACATCTTACAAGGGGAACCCACGATCTCTGGAAATTAAATCCCAAATAAAAATTGAGAACGCGACCATGAATTTGACAGGCTGTAAAGTTTAAAAGCTATACTCATTCGAAAGTTATCAGTGTTTTAAAATTGGACACAACTTCGGACTTAAAAATCTGAATTATTTTTATACCAATTAAAAATGAAAAATTGTGTCTAATTTTTAAACTCTCATAACTTTTGAACTAATTAAGCTGTTTAAATATATAATTTACCTCTCAATTTGAAGGTTATACTCTCAATTTTCAATTGTGATGCAGAAACATTTTTTATTTTATTTTTTTCCCCTTGTTAATACATTAACTTTTTTTTTATTAGTCAACTCATTGGTTATCGAATAGGTATCACTAAAAAATAAATCAGAGAATGTCAAAGCGTCAGAATTGACTGCGACGCACTATTTTATAATTTAAAAAAAATAATTTGAACTTTTCATACTTTATAGAAAGAATTAACTGCTCGGCTTATAATATTTTAACAGTTACAAAGTATCATTTTATACATTTAAGAGAATTAGTTCATTTATTTTCATTTAAATTTTAAATATAAAGATAAGATTAATGTGTTGCAAGGGACACACGTTAATAAAGCAAAAGCACTTTTTTTTAACTTAATAATACTTTTTCATAATAAACATAATGAATAGTACAAATTTATTTTATTTTATAGTGACAGAATCTGTAAAAAAATCAGAAATCGTGAACGTTAATGTACCTTCTCAAGTGAACAATTTAACGAAAGAGTTTAATACATCATCTCAAAACTATTTTGAAAATGAAAATAAAGTTGATATAAATTTAATAGACGGACAGTTTTCTGATTCTATGGAGGTGCCATTATTAAATCATAGTATCGAAGTAGATAATAATATTAATGACATTCCTGATGCAGACGCATTACCGAAAAATAATGTTGATGAAAGCATTCACAAAAAAATAATATACGACAGTGATTCTGAATCAGAAGATGAAGAATACTACAGTTTTAATGACATGAGTTCTTTTGATTCAGTCAAAGATAAAAATGATTTTGACAAGGATAGTCGAATCATGTTTCCTGCATCAAATATAAAAGTTTCAGAAGTATTATTGATGCTACAAAGTTTTATCATCAGATTCAATATCACTCGCGAAATGCAAGTTGCGTTATTGGAACTACTCAAAATTTTAGCTGGGCCAGCATTCGTATCTTGGGACTACACTCCATATTTATTATCAAAAATATTTGCTCCACCATCAGATAAATTACTCAAACACTACTACTGTGAAACATGTTGTTTACATTTAATTTCAATTTGTGTGACTGAAAACATATCTACTTCAGTAAATTGTTTAGAATGTAAACAGGAATTTATAATTTCTGCGAAGTCTACTAATTATTTTATATCTGTAAATGTAAAATATCAATTAGAAATATTACTCAATTGGTCAGACATTCAACAAAGCATGAAAGATTTTGCCGAAAAACGAAATTGTCGTCAGGTAAACGAAAATCTTATTTCTGATGTTCATGATTGTGAGATATACAAAAAAATTCAAAAAGAGGTACCCGGAGCACTAACTTTTAATTTTAATACCGATGGAGCACAGCTCTTCAAAAGTGCGAAAAAGAGTTTGTGGCCATTGCAATTATATTTAAACGAATTACCGCCAAATATTCGTTTTAAGCATATAATTTTGGCTGGTTTGTGGCAAACCGAAAAGGAGTCAACGCCCAAACTTCTTAATTTATTTACGTCCATTCTAGTAAGAGAGTGTCAAGATCTTGAATCGAATGGTGTACAAATAACTGACTATTATACGGGTACAACTTATAATAAAAAAATAGTTCCACTACATGGTTGCATGGATACCGTTGCTAGACCAAAGCTTCAAAATAGAGTGCAATTTAATGGCTTTTTTGGTTGTAGTTGGTGCTACCACTTTGGCCAGTATGATAGTGGATCTATGAGATATCCTCTTACTGAAAATAATCCTTTAATTAGGACACACGAAGAACACCTAAAGGACTTAAATGAAAGTATTGAGTTTGGTTGGTGGATTAGAGGAGTAAAGGGTGAATCAGTGTGGCTTGAATTGAAACATTTTGATATTGTTTGGAACTTGCCACCCGATTACATGCACGGGTTGTTATTAGGAGTAACGAAACAATTATTGAACAAATGGATTACGTGCTATTTGAGTAAAGATGATTTAAAAGAAATAAAAAACAGAATGTTAAATATGAAACTTTGTTGCGATATACGGAGATGCCTTCGTACCTTAGACTATTCAAATAAATACAAAGCTACAGAGTGGAAGACATGGTTACTGTTTGTTAGCGTCCCCGCTTTGCATGGTATTCTTAAAGAAGAATTATTTCGTTCTTATTTGTATTTTGTAGAAAGTACTTACACACTATTAAAAGATAATTTCAGTCAATCGGAAATTAAAGAATGTGATTATAATTTATGAAAATTTGCTGGAGAGAGCGAAATTTTGTATGGTATCAGTTTTATGAATTTCAACGTGCATTCAGTGCAACATTACAGCCAATCAGTGCAACTTTGTGGTCCGATCTGGGCAACTTCTGCTTTCCCATTTGAAAATGGGATATATTACTTCTTAAGACAAATTAATGCTCCCAACGGATGTATCAAACAGATAGCTGAAAAGTGGGTAAGAAGTAGTATTTTGCGAAATTACCTTGTCAATAAAACTGAAAAATCTGTTGCCACTGAATACTGCCAGTCACTTTTTATGACCAGAAAACCTCTGCAAAACGTTACAATAAATGAAAAAACAGCATTCATAGGCATTGCACGTCGTAACTCGACCGTGCAAGATCTCATGCGTACTTACTTTAAAAAAACATCAGTGAGTGTTCAAGTGTTTGACAAGTGCATTTATAAGTCTATGCTTTTTCATAGCGTGAATTATAAACGTTCATTAAAAACAAATGATTCAGTTGTACAGACAATGTGTGGAGATATAGTCGAAATCCATTTCTTAGCTATTTCCGAAAAAAAGGTTATATCTGTGGATATCAATGGATTGTTGGCAATAATGATTTCAATGGAAGTACCGAAATACCAATTGTTAGACATATTTTAAAACTTATTAAAGTGATTCCTACTCTTATTGTGATTAATATTAGTACAATTAAATGTAAAGTTCTGGTGATAGACAATAAAAAAGAAATATATCTTTCCGTTCTTCCAAATGTTTATGAAATACAATAGATTATAATAATGTGTTTCAATCTTCCAATTTTCTGCACGTACTTATTTTGTTATGTTATATTAAACATCATTAATATAGCAAATTTATGTAATGCGAAATCTATTTATACAATAAACCTTTTACGACGTTAAACTATCACCATTTATTTATTTTTCAAAAATATGCGTACCTACATTTATTAAAACAGCGCTTTCGTATATGTTAGCAAATGTTGATTTCTGTGGATAAGGACTAATTTCTACTAATGATTACTTTACATTAATAATATCTAGTTTAATATTTTTTAATATTCATATAGTAAAAGAAACGTTTAAAATAAAAATATGAATAAAATCAAAGACAAAATTTTTTATAAGTAGTTAGGGAATAGTCAGATACTCACTGTAAATCGTTTGTTAATAACTTATACAGTTCAAGTTAAAAGTCTAGAAAAATGCAACTCTACATAAGACTCACTGTTAAACTGCAAAAATTTATTTTATTAATTATTATTATCTCTAAAAATTTAACACGATGTTGAATATATAATAATAAACTTATATTTATAAGAAGGATGCCCACGGATGCGTAAAAACTAAGCAAACGCAGATAAACCTGTAACGCTATTTCTTAGAGTTGATCAAAATATGAATATTAGAATAAAATTTAGTTCGGAGAAATTCGAGGAAATATAAAAGAATTGAAGTCAATTTCGATAAAATAATTGAAAAATTCAAGATTTCTTCCGACATTCAGTAGTAAAAATTATAAAAAATTACTTTTTTTTGTATTTCTCACTTCATAGAAAAGGTCGTTTTTATACAAATACTCAAAATTTGAAGGATTCTTCATACTGAAATAGATTTTATCCGATTCCTGTGAAGTTTGGCCATGGCATCCTTCTTTCATCAAAATCCGTTCGTTAATTCTAAACCTGATGAGCCTCCTTAAGCTAAGACAAACTTTTTTTTTAAACCGCATTCTAAAGAATCTGCGCAAGTAGTCTTTTAGTAATCAAGTCCTGAACTATACCTACTTTGTCCAAAACTTCGTTATTCGATATTTTGGTATTGTTTTGTATATTAAACAAATATATTTATAAAAGGTATTTAAAATATAAAATTAATATATTTGTATTTATAAATATTAGTACATACGTTTAATTATAGATTACAAGCTTCAACGCTATGGAAGATAACAATATTCCAATAGTAGGAACTTCAACAGAATCAGAAGCAGAGAAAGAATCTAACAGTATAGATGATAAGTTAGATCACAAAGACATTAGTAGCAATGGTATAAATTCTGATAGAATAACTACTAGTCAAAAGAAAAATCAGAAGGATAATAGAAAAATAACGAAGAAAAAAAAATCTTCTAAAAACGACTTATTAAAAGTTAAACAAGAATTTGGTACTTCAGCTAAAACGGAGAATACAACAAAAAAGCAGAAAATTTTATCACCTGATCATGAATCATTACAAAAATTAAGCTGTAAGAAAACTGGTATCGTAGTAAAAAGTAACGAACCAATAAGAATACCTATATCGATAATAAAGGTAAGTTGAGAAATTGGATATATATATATATATGAACTTGTGTAAGCTTATACATTTCAATATTTACACTTTCAGGCGCCTGATGGCGTAAAATGTGCGGAAAAGGAAAATGATGATACTAATATATCACAAAAACAGATTGATTATGATGATTTAAGATCCGATATAACAATTGACTTACAAGGGAATGTACATGAAACGGCAGGAATGAAACGAGATTCCGTAACAGCGGAAGATATTTTAAAAGAGGTTTTCTTCAGAAGTATCAATTTTTCTTAGATATATAGTAAAAATGTAGACTAGTTCTTTTAGAGTTTATGATAAAATTAACATTTTTTTGTTAGTTTCTATTTAATGTATCGCCTGTTAATCCTACTTTGTATTGCTACCCGGTGGGATTTTAATAGAGTATCTAAAACGTAGCTAATATTTATAATAATATAAAAATTATTGTTTTATCCTAAAATAGTGATTGAATATATCTTTTGATCATATTTTTTGTTGACATAATTTAAAGTATTTTGTTTGAATGTTTCAATAATTTTAATTCTTTAACAGAAAAAGTGCCAAGTTATAAATATGGGAGCGTCCAGTAAAAGCCAGCCAACGGGCTCGCGCGGCGCATTTTTCGCATAAACACACTCTGTTCAACTTGCTCATAAGCGGACAGTAAGGAACCTAGAAAAAATCAAAGGACATAGATCGTTAGATTTTTTCTCACTCTTTCTGATGGTGTTAAGAATAACCAATTTCAAGTATAAAATACTATAAGTATAAATATACATTGCTATATATGTATAAAAATATTAAAGTCGTACTTTATATTTCTTTACTCAGGAACCCTTCACTTCTCGAACTTGAAGATTTAGCCATTTGTTGCGTAAAAGTTGTACTTTCGAATAAAGAAAAGGTAATTTGAAAAAATGTACTTTTTTAGATAAATTGCTTCAAACATTTGACACAATTTTTAAACCTTAATAATGACTTTTGTATGAAAAATATTATGTCTTTTGATTTTTTTTCTGCGGGTTCCTTACTGAGCGTTTATGAGCGAGTTGAGCAGAGCGTATTTTATGCGCCAAATACATCGCGCGCGCCCATTACCTAGCTTTTGCTGGGCCCTCCCAAAAGTAGCTATAAGTATATATAATTATTTTATTATATTTTACAAATGATTATTATCGTTATATTATCGTTCGTCAATAATAATTATTTTTATTTTTCATAAAAAATCAGATCCCCAATACCAGCAAAAATGTACCTGATCTCGAGTCATCATCACTTGAGCAGAGTTCAGAGAAAAAAAAAAGTTCTAAGCAGATTCATAAAAAGAACTCAAAAAATAAAGATAAAGGGAAAAAATTGCCTAAAGATATGATAAAAAAGTATGATGCAATGAAACAGCAAATAGAACAATATAAAAATATTATAGCAAATAAAGATAAACGAATTGAAGAATTACAAATACTTAATACGAATTTGCAAAATAAAATATTAAGTAAGGTCGATGAATACGGTAAGATTATTTTAAATACTTTCATATTTTATAAATAGAAATAGTAAGTCAGTAAAACACTTTAACTCTATCAGATCCGATTCCCATTACAACAAATATTGTAAAAAAATGAAGAAAAGAAATTTAATCGTTGAAAATAGTTCGAAACTTTAGGTCGATGTATCTACTTATATACTATATAAAATCAAAATATTGTTTCGTCTCTTTCTCTCTTTCCCTCTCTCACACACATACAGACGAGAGATAGTTTGCGGTTTCTAAACAACTATATATTTGCTAAGCGTACGTTTTTTCCATAGTTCACTCTAAATAATTCATGATCTTTCTATATTCTTATTGTTTAAAAATATCTTTCCAGACCTCTAAAAATAAAGTTTGAATATTTCAATGTTCAATGAATCATTTTTACGAGCTCGACGTTTAAATAACAACCGGTATTTTTGCTTGGAACTTGTTCAAATATAAAACTTGAAAAAAAAAAATAAAAGTAACCTCGAGAAGTGTGGGAATAATTGAAAAGAATAAGAGTCTACTGAAGTTAGTGCAAAATATTACTTTCAAAATGTTTCCCCACTTGTATACGGGCAAATTCGTATGGAAATTTTTAAGTTTATCATAAATTCTTCATGTTTGTAGTAGTTTGATACGTTCCCTATTAATATTTATCGGGGACATCCGTTGGCACTCTTCTTTCCTTAGTACTTCATTAGCATGCAGTATTTATACATGATGATGTAAATTCATGCATCGGCAACTTATTTTTAAATACATATTATTATATTCAGTTTTAAAAAGTATTCCTTTCTTAAAAAAAACTGTAGTAATATCCATGATTAACCTCTATCTGCTTTTTGACTCATACACACATCAAATTGGCAAGAAAATCTTCGAAAAAAATAATGAAACTCTTATATTTTCCAGCTTCCAGACAAATTAATCCGTTTTCGACTAGAGGATTAGGAAATGTAGAACTCGGACACAAAGATATAGAAAACAATAAGGTAAATTAAAGTAATATTTTCTATAATAGTTAATAACAAAATTCTAAAATATTAAAATAGCATTTGGTTGTATTTTTAATCTAAGATCTAATGTTGCAATATTGAAAATATCACCGCCAATTTCGCTAAAAACGCAGTAGTCGACGTTTGCCATTGTTCAACTGCTTGCGTTGAATGTATTATTGCATTACACTTCTGGCATTATTAAAAGCCAAATAGAATAATAACACGTAATTGAAGTAGAAAACAATTAAATTATAGCTCTAGTTACCTGGACTACTGAATGGAAAAATTAATTTTCTATTTAACTAAAGTTTATTTGTATTTATTACAAAACTATTAATTACTTTATTGAAAAACATTTACTTTATTTAACTAGAAAACATTGCAACGTATTACTGTTATAATGCTACTTATGTAATGTATACATTACATAAATATATCGCATACCATATGCATTATCGTTTCTTCCTTTGATCAAATTCATAGTATTTATTATAAAACAATTTTCATAAATACATGTATACGATTTCCTCATTAATAATTTTATTTAAAATGATTTTTTATTTTTACATATTATGCCTAGCTTTCTATAGTATTTATTATTCAATAACATACACTCTATCATCATTAGTATAATTTTTGTGATATTTGAAATCGCAGAATGATATGTTTATTCATTGAAAGCAATTATAATCTTACTTATTTACAATCGAATTAATGTTATGTTAAAAATTTATCGCGAAAGCGAGAGAAGTTAAAGATACAAGTTTAAACACAGAATTAAATTTCCAATTCGAATACAATACATTCTGAATCAAATATATTTTTAGATACATTGCGGCAATGATCAGTATATGCCTTTAGACAGATATTTCGAAGCAGTCAACAAAGCTTCAAATGCAAAGACTGAACATGAATTTTCGAAATTCGTCAAAAGTATTGCCTCTGCCATTGTAGGATTGGAAACCTTGAAAGCGTCCAGCGTAAAGGGGCGAAAGTGCAACCGCATAAAAGACGCTGTGGCAAAGCCAAAAATTGACCCTATAAAATTATCAATGGTTTACGGTAAGATTTTTTTATAAGGATATATTTCGTGTCAAATACATGAAATTATTTTTTTTGAGAATTTCATATATTAAAACTGTGGCTACGTATCAAAAGAACAAACTTTTAATTATGTCCTCATGTAGCCTGTGATTAAATTCTAATACTTTCTCGTAAAGGTTCCAAGATAAGTTTTACTGGACAATTTCTCTCCGTGTAATAAATTTAACATTAAAGTTAAAGTATACCTACTTTATTTAATTAAACTGCACATAGATTATGTTGTCAACGCGCGCTTGAAAATGGTTAAAGGTGATCGTGTCCAAAGGAGGATGCCCATGAAATACATTACAACTATATCTATATCTATTGAAAATTGATATATATATAGATATATAGATATATTTCCAATGTTAATTACGAAACTTTGGAGGCTCACCACTATTTTTCCCTGAGTTTCCCCGAAAAATTTCTGCTTGCAAATGAATGGTCAAGATAGTAACTAAATGCTATGATATGAATTTTACGTTCCCTGAGGTTCCCACACATATGGGCACCCTTCTTTGTATAGTAGAAATTCGTAATTTGTAGAATATTTTTGCAGAAATTTTTTAAATTGGCCACGTTTGAAATTGGCAACGTGGATAGCTGATGCTACAAAAAATAATTTGAATAATGATAATTAAATATAATAAATGTCAGAGCTCACCTACATTTTTGCTACAGTGGTCCAGAAACTTATGAGAATTCTGATGTACTTCTTTATTACAATATTTGTCCTATTTGCTTTATCTAAATAAATTAATAAATTATGAAGTGATTTCTTAAAAAATCAAGTGAAAAAACTATCTTATTTCACTATAAAATTTATTTGATAGAAATATAATAACAAAATTAATAAAATAAAATTCATTTAACAATTTAGGTTTATCTGTATTGTAAAAGTGATGAATTTTGAGGAGGTTAATAGTGCCAATCTGTATGTAGCGAATTGACATGAAGCCCATTTTTTGTAACAGTGGAAAAGTTATGTTCCTTTTTGAGCGTAGCCAGAGATATATACTTAACATATTATAATATTATCTAATTTACAACTAAAGTTTTAAACAAAAATACGTAATAAATAGAATATAAAATCTTTTTATAGGAATATTCGAATTTTATTTACGTGACGTAAAAAAATTTGATGATCTCCAAATACAATTGGAACTTAACCATGTAGGTAGCTATATAGCTAGCAAGATTCAAGATTTGAATCGTAAACCTCGGTAAAGTATTAATAGAAATAGTCTATTGATGGAATCACCTAATAGTGACCAAAATAAAAATCAAAATGAAAATTATGGAAGTCAAATAAACGCAAGTAATGATGGCATGGAAAAAACAAGTTATACTACTAGTTCTGACAGCGAAAGCAGCAGTAGTACTGAAAAAGAATCAGACAATGACGCAGCATAAGAATTAGAGTATTCTTTCATTGTTTCACGTCATTGATGTGAGATTTTATTGGTTTTAAAACCGCAAGCAGAAATTGCTATAAAAATAAATATATAATATAAAATGCATTAGATTCTTTTATATTCATTTCAAATTTTCCTTTTTAAGGCAATCCGTATGCATATACTTACTGATATTTATTACCATACACTTACTGATATATAGATAATTTTTAATATTTTAACTTTTTTTACCAGAGCACTATTCTTTGCTATATTTTAAGTGACAAATTTTCAGCTCCTCTGTGTAGTAGGAGAGAAAAATAGTATGTAAAACTTCTTTTTACTAGTCAGTACGGATTACCCTTAAAGCAGATGATGATATTTATTTATAAAAAAAAATAAACCTACTTTTATTAAAAATATTTAAAATTATAAATTTGAAGTTTTAATTTGTATCATATAAGATACAAGATTGTTTGCACGGTGACTAGACGTATATATGTTTGAATGATTAATTTAAACTAACTTATAAACGCATATTGTTTCAATGATGGTTCGTTAAAGCGTATATTATACAATGAGTTACAACACAAATTTAAATTGTTTTTAAATTATCATCCTGTTACTTGTCGAAAATAAATGTGAATAGAAAAACATTTTTCTCTAATTAGTCACAGTACAACAAATGTATGACTAAAGATGTCATTTCGCATGAAAAAAAAAGATAAAAATAATCAACTAAAAACCCCACACAAGAAAAAGAGAACCTCGTCTTAGCCCTGGCACATTATTAACAGAAAAAAAAAGAAAATAACAAGTCAAAACGCTGAAGAAAATAATACTTATTCCAATGTGAACAATCACAATGGGACAATTATTGAAGGTAAGTGTGTCGCTCGACAGTTGGTATGTGCGACTGATATATACATTCATTTACCATATTATATACGAGCTCTACAACGTCATCGACTCCATATCTACGTCTATCTCTCTTGAGAGAGAATTAAGGGGATATGCTATAGTCGGGTAGATTCCTACCGTAGCGGCTTTGCATTTAACGAAATATATAAAGGTAGAGAATAATTTTTGGAAAATACTATCACCACCTCGATAACGATGTAAACATTAAGTGGTTCCAGTTTCATGAATTTCCATCGACAATTCACAGAGATTTTTGTTGTCGAAAATTTCGGAGATAAAAATCGCTAGGAATTACGAAAGAAATATTCGACGTCAATAATCTCTGTGAATTGTGGATGAAATTTCATGAATCTGGAACCACGTAATGTTTACATCGTTACTGAGGTGGTTTTATAAAAACTGCTTAATGCGTGATGTAAGAATATGCGTAAAAAGTAGATTCCGTTTTAATGAAATTATTTTAAAAAGACATACAAAAAAGTTCGGTTCTTTAAAAATGCTTCCTTAAAAACTGCTAAAAACGTATATAAATTGATATTATATTATTTTCAAATATGTTTATAAAAAACGTAAGTAGTACTTTTCGGTCTCAAGATCGTAAAATCGTACGACCGTGTGATACGTTCGTGTACGACCGTGTGAACAATATTTTTTGATGGAGTATCCGTAAATTTGTCTTTAAAGATTCTTTTGAAGATTTTTTAACTTTCTACGTATACACGTATTAGTATAAATTAGCACTTCGCGGCTTCGAAATAGTCCATAAAGTGCTACTTTATACGAATGCTATATCAAAAATATTAATAAAAAGTAAATGTATCGTTAATATCTGCTTAAAAAGTATAAAAATAAGTATTGTACATTTCTTAAAAAAAGTTTATAGAAATATAAAATATTAATGATGAAAAGAGCAATAAAACCATTTATAATTTTATTAAGAAAATCTTGATAAAACATATTAAAAGTAAATCACACATATTTCTCAATAATACTCAAAAAAATACATAATTTTAATATTGAGAAACTCCCAATAAAGCTGTTAATGTATTTATGAGAAAAATCTTTTAAAAAGACATAAAAATTAGTACTTAATATATTTCTAAAAATTCTCATAAATACAGTTTAATGTCGTGTAGGGATAAACGAAAAAAGCTGATTCCATTTTTATGATGAAATTCTTTTAAAAGCATACACAATAAGTATCATAAATTTCTTACAAACCCTTATATAATTTTAAATCAGGAGAACCGCAAGAAAACTGTTTATCTTTTTATGAAGAAATTCCTTTTAAAACAAAAGTTTTAAAGTTGTTTTTGGATTTAATGTGGAAAATCTTATGAAATCTATTAAAAGATATTTTTTATGGGAATATATTTGTAGATTTTTTACTTTTTCAAATAAAACATTATATAAACTATAAGAATTTGTATGTGTTATTACTTATAAATCATTATAAAATTTATATATAATTAATTTTTATGAGATATTTCGGGTGCAAATGCATACGATAAACCACATTAAAAATTTTTTTATGTGTTTTTATACGTCTTTTTCAACAGGGAGAGCTGTTATTATTGATAAATACAAAAATGAATAATTTTAGTAAGTAATTTAAAGATCTTAATAATTGAGACTTAGATTAGTAGTTTGTTTTTTAAAACACATAAATAGGAAAATAGTTATGATTATGATAAAATTCAATAGAGCTAAGCTTTATAGCATATGTGCATATATATGTACGCATACAAAAGGTTAGATTTACGTACTTAAAATAAAATAAAAGACAAATTATTGATAATACAAGAAGCTTTAACTAGTACAAAAACACTAGTCTTAACATCAATGCATTAATTTTAAGCATTTAGCGAAGAATTTAAGTTTTGGTAAAAATACTTTATCTTTGGTTTTTTCACTTACAGTTCTGCATACAGAGAATTATTAAAGTCAAACATTTCTTTATAAAATTGATATATTCTAGTTACTAGAATAGCATAAAATACTCTTCCAACAATAAGTTTATTTATAAATAAACTTCAAACTATCTAAAGTACTGCATCTAGAATTTTTTCCATTTTATACTAAAAGTATTCAACCAATATTGGTTCA